>UZAF01018763.1:9938-29782 GCA_900617895.1 Haemonchus placei
ATAAAAACGGTTCACGACATGAAGGTGAAAAAGGAACATCCCATGAGAGAACAGCGACCGAGAGTACACCAGAGACCGACAGGAAGAACTTTAAGACGAGGATTACCTTCTTCTTCAGCTGATTAATGAAAATTCTATGGAAGATGAGGGGCAGGAGACCAATAAGAATTCATAGGTCGATTATCAGCAAAAAGGCTCTATCCATGACGTCAGTGGAGATCTCGAGGATTTGGAGCATGGTTTACGTCCACTCCCTACTCGTCCAAAACGTGAAGTTTTATCGGACACCATTCCCTGGATCACGTGTGCTTTTTACAGGAGACAAGGAATTTACTACTCCCACTAGTGCCCTGGTTTCCCCGATGGCAATCTGCTATCGTTTCATTCAAGAAGAGGGCAAGTGCGTCTGCTGCTTGTGAAGGTGTAATCGTTACGTTGTATGTCGTGAAAGAAGAAAGGAGCGCTGGCATTTTGGGATAGTGAAAAACACAATACTGAACTTTCTCATTCCTAGAGATAATGGGCATCGTATCGTTCACTTTGCACCATACCATACTCGGAAGAAAAAATAATAAACGTTACTGAGGATGTTCGACTAGAACTACTTGAGGCGTGAAAGTTGGACAATAGCAACTCATCCGCCCTAAGAGTGTAGCAAATGCTCTTGTAATCGATGACAGGAAATCGCCCATTGTCGGCCGACTTTCCAACAACAACCAGCATTTTGGGAAGACAGCATTTTTCTACAACATAATGTCTTTGTTCATCGTGACAATCACATTTTTCAGATTATGTTGTTCTATGCAAGCCGAAACTGTGTATGAAAGAAAGCTTCAGCGCCATCTCCTCATCTGAGCTCAACGCCAATCTCTTCACCAAGCTTCAGCTCATCTCTTCGTCAGGCTTCAGCACCATCTCTTCATCAGGGTTCTGCACTAATTCTTTACCTCGTCCAAGAACGCTTCTAGCAACTACAAAAGCTTCAACAGGACAATGTCTGAGGACAATATTCCCGCATCAGGACACGTAATCGGTTGATTTGTTAGTTCATTATATAATAGTGAACCTTTGAGAAATAAATTCTAATTAACTGCCTTCGCCCAGAAACAGTGGTACCATCGTATGGAAACTCAACAAGAGTTTATTGGAGAGCAACATACAATAGGGTAGAAAATTTGTGCTGAATGCGTTTATCCGAAGTGCGATTCGTTAGGTTATTACCATATTACTGAAATGCTTCTTGAATATGGGTTTCAACGGTGTAGTTTTTCAGATGTTCACCTCATACGAAAAAAATGTGATTCTGTCTTCTGTGCTTTGGAGCGAGATTGGAGGCTATTAATAGAGTCAGAACGGTCCAGAAAAGTAACTAATCCTCATATCCGTGATTGTTCATGATGAGTTTAGCATGGAAACTTTCGATGAAAGGCGTAACTTTCTCCTGAACAGAGAAAATTTTACTTGAAAATGCAAGAAAACGTATGTTCTCCGTGATAATGTGCCGCAAACCATGATTTGGACGATAACCCGCTTTTCCTCTTGGAATCAGGCATGCCATTTGCAAACAGGAAAGCGCCATTTCTGAAGCACAGGCATTTCATCTACTGACACTATAGATTATCCCTATATAATATCCCTACTATATTTCACTTTGAAGAACCGCTCCAATTGAATTTGTCCATTTTTGGAAAATTAGGTATCAAAATGATCAGTAAAACATGAGGAATGCAAAAGTATTTTTTTATTTGGTTTTGGAATATGATGGATGCTCCATAACTCCCTAAATACTGTCAATAGAAGGATATGCCTTCTGGTTATAATTATAGCGAACGTGGTTGCCAATGACGTAACCCAAGAACTTTACGAGCTGAGGACTTAAAAATTAACTTTTCTATTTTTTCAGTGCACCATTTTATAGAGCCCGACGAGCTGAGGTGACCATGGGAGATTATATGTGAAAAAAGTGAAATTACCTAGTTATAAAGAAAAGACGAAAACGACGCGAATCCGCGTTTTTCGTCTTTCTTTTTTGAGTAATGAGTAATTAGGGTGGGTATTGTATTAACCTGGTCACCAATCTATGTCGCTATTAATGTGCGAACATTATCCAATCGAAAGCTGATAATTACAGAAAGAATCTTGCAGAGTATCCAATCACCATAGAGCTTTGACAAATATGGGCCTTCAATTGCAATACCAATCTTCCGGGAGACGGAATTTACGTGCGTCCGAGGATGCGCGCGGCAAATTGTGCGGCAAAGTTCGTGAAGTTTTGAACGATTTCAGCGCCTGTGATTGGGGCCCAAATTCGAAGTAGTATGGATAAGTATGATTGGCTGACCCTACTAAACTGCTCTATCACGTTTGTGCACCATTAATAGGCCCCAGAGCCGTTCGAGTCGCCACGAACTTCGCCGCACAACCTGCCGCGCGCGTTCACGGACGCACGTACACACGCACGTTTGGCATGTACCCATACCCCAATCTTCCTAACAGTGAGTGGTCGAGTTGCTTCCAATGCAGACGAATTTGGCCATAAATAAAATCGAACGCAATTCCATCCCGTTTCCGACAAGAATCACTAATAGTGTAATGCCATTCTAGCTTACCTCACAAATGCGATGAAAGCTTTATATAGAAAGAAAGATCAAGATGCCGAAATAGGTAGAACATATACGTGCTTGAAAATTGAACCTAGGACTACAAAGGCCAGAACAAGATCGTAGAAAATGTTAAGGGGTGCAAACTGTATTTGGGAGGAGAGTCGGATTACATCAAGAAGCGTCACGGTACTGATTAGGTGAAAACAGTGATGAAGGAAGTAAGTTCGGCTTCATTCTGACTACGTCTGCACTTGACATTTGTTACGAAATTCCGTAGTTTAGCGTGAGATCATTTTCCTCTGTGATTCAATGCCTGCTGTATCCAACAGTTCATTTCATAACGGAGCTTAGCCACATTTACTTCAATATCAAGATTGAATTTATGATTTCAGCTAGCGTTACCGGCTGTAGCTCAACTAACATAAGATGACTCAACAGCATTATCGCACTGGCTTATACTCAGACACAAACAGTAAGAGAGGATGGTTTCACAAGGCAGTCTTCCACTCGTCTTCACATCCTGTAGAAAGTTCCACGTTTATATTTCGTCGCTTTCCCAACTGTAGGTGTCAGTTCAAGCGGGAGAAGTCGTTCGCGTAATATGAATACGCTCAATGCTGCTAAGGTGATTATCACCAGATGGTACACCATAATGTACTTATACCCAGACACTTCGAACAAAGCCCTAAATCAGGCTCTATTCATGATAACGGATATTCTGAAAATACAAAATGTTCTTCTGATCACTTGTCTCACGTAGAAAATATGGGGACAATGAACTGCGCCATACTTCCAGTAAAGGCAAACAGGCCTTGAACTGTGCCCTGCAACATTTCCCTGAAGAAGTTTACTTGACTATTATTTGTCTTTATCTACCAAACAACACTCACCTGTTTTCGAGGACCAAGAATTTCCGACAGCAACGTATTTGAGGGAGCGGATACCAAAGGGTAGGCAAAACCTTGAATGACGGCGAAGTTGAAAAGATATAGAGCCATTGGAACCCTGAAATCATTGCCATTGCTGGTAGTAATGGCACAGGATTTGAAGGAAGTTACCTCGGGGTGTACTCGCACCACTCATATTGGATGGAACAGCCACCACCTCCTCTTAACGCTGTTCCATTCACTGGATAAGAGATATACTTCTGTGCTGTGCAGGGATTGCTTAAGAAAGTTAAGATCAAAATAACAAAACTTACCCAAATGAGGTCTTGTAAGAGGGCCTGTGTAGAATGGTAGTGGATAGTGAAAGAAATGGCAATACCAGAAAGCCAAAAGGCCTACTGCTAAGACGAGACGACGGTCCCTGGAAACCTCTGTTAGAAACATTGCCAATCAACAAACCTGCTAGACCATTTTTGCCTTTTCATTGCCTTGTTTATGGTATAAACGGGACCTACCACTTTCCAATCTGTGTCGAACCGATAATTGTGTAGCCAAGTGTCGACACTAAACAAGAAATCACTTGAACGACTCCATTGTAAAGAATCGCTTCTTCGTCTGTCCAATTGTACATGGCAATAGTTATAGGAGCGGCGAGTCTTAAAAGTAATATAGTTGTTGTTGACAGAAGGAAAGAATGGTCTCTGACATGAGCTGCCCACCCTTCTGTACTGGCAATCCCACACAGCATCCACCACATGTAAAAAAGCAGGAGGACAGGAACTCGATCGAATTTCGGAATAACAAGGAATGGGTCGTCTGAATCATTGTCACTTCATGCTCTTTCAAACCTCTTCGTGCTTACAACTAGTTCTTATGTATCCCCTAGAACTGATGAAATGATCCGTAAATTATCACATATGATCCAACCTTTCTTCTCATCATCACTTATGATACCGACGTAGTCTTCTACGAACACGGCATGCACCAGGAAAACAGAAGCAACGTTGATAGCGAACCTGGAACTTTTCCAGAATCAATAAGCCCGTGTAGATCTGAAGGCCGAGCAATGGGAGAGACATCGGTAAAGTTTAGTCATCAGGCAGGGCTCAACATGTTTTGATCATCGAGGAAGTAAAGCAAACGAGCTGAGTATATATGAAGTGACAGAAGTTCCATAACACTCACAGTTCAGATGCCAATATGCTGAGGAAATACGCAATCGCAGTGTCAAAGAAATTTCTGCGAGGTTATACCAATTGATTTGAAAGGAGAACTATATTGGTCAAACAGCTTCTCCTATGACGAGAGTGTGGTACGGTAGGAACGAATTTGTCGCGTCACGGCGAGAAGGCGCCACGCGCGAAGGAATGTAGCAGAATGCAGCAACAAGTAAGAAATACAGGAACAATAGAACTAATAGTAGAATTGTCCCAAAAGTAATAAGCACATAGCAATTGAGCTGTATGAAGAACGCTGGAAGTATTATAGCTGGGCAAATGGTCCGCGACAGCCGCGTGCGGCGGATCGACTATCCGAAACTGTTCCTACTGCCCGTCTCCCCTATGACGGTGAAAAGTGCCGTTTTACAGTCGCACTATGCCTTCAGACAGTACAGCGTGTGCCAATCCCAGAGATGGCGTAGTGGCAAGTGGCGCACTATCATAGACGCATGGTCACGGGTTCTAGCCCTGGATCGGTATCGCGTTGACCAGGTTGGTTCGGACCTTTCCTCTGAGGTAAATAATTGGCACCAGACTTCCTAGGAGGATAAAAACACTCACTTGTACTTCGGCTAGCCATCGCAAGTATATGTCGCATACGCATTCATTACGCCACTACCATTCTGGATAGGAGTGGGATATGGGGGTGCTTTCCTCGAACGGTACTGACGTCAAAAGACTTTATGTTTTATCCTTCATGGCCGCTCCTATTGTGTGAACCTACTAAGAAATCGAGCAAGGTCAGCAGTGAATAGATAAAATCATATGACAGATGAGGGTAACAGATTCTGAATGGCCGTCAGCAAGAGTAATTCAATCGTTTCTCCGTTCCATGTAACTTCAAACGCACAGTGGATGACTGGGACATATAGATTACTTACATGAAATAAGCGGCTGATGTGTACATATTGAAAAGCAATGGTCCTATGTAGAAACCGGTATCTCCCAATGGTATGAAACAAATCTGTAATAAGACCACGGTCTTTGAAGTTCTTGCAAAGAATCTGAAACTGTGTTTGCAATTACCTGAATAGCGGGTCCGATAGAGAGCCCTGTAGTAATGCCCGCTGTACCAAGAGAGACAGCACGCATCCGATTTGCTCGAGTACTAGCAGTAGCGATGAAACTACGTAGCACTCCCAGTGTACCTTAGTTTGCCCAGAGTACAAGGAGTGAATGAATGAAGTGTGTGTTTATTATTGTTTAGCTTATTTGAGTTCCGACATATTTGGGGCCTTATTCGGTCGTAATCAGGAAATGAAGGACTATATGTGTGCAAAGAAAGGCAAAGCCTACCATTTCGGAGTAGCTAGAAGTCGAGCCACTGTTTTCAAACATACCTAGACCACCGAAGGCTGCTCAAATCATTCATGTAACATGCTCTCGGTAAAAGCTGTATTCAGTAAGGTTTCTTGAAGGCTGGGAAAACTATCTACTGTCCTGTACGGCGTTGCGTAAGTGGTGTATAACTGTACGGGCATGGAAAGTCTTGAAGAAAGGATTGCATATAGATGGATGTAAGGCATCTTCCCTTAGAACATGAGTGCAGTTTACCTTGCTTAGGTTTGTTTAGTTTAGTAGCTGTTGAAGGAAGAAAAGAATGATGTAATAATGACCATGTATTTTTACCTGCACCGAATCCCGTGAGGAAACGAGCCAGTAGCATTACGAACTTGCTGTTTGATGGAATGATCGGGAGGAGAGCGTAAAGTAGATTTCCTGAACTTCCCAGAATTCATTGAACTCGATAAAGCTACCTATTACAGTTATCGGAGTCTAATGAACCTTTTCCAATATGAACAAACATATTGAAATGAAACTTCTAGCACCCTTCATTTATCCCGTCCGATATCGAGAGACATACCAAAGATTGCTGTGATCATAGCTACTGCTAGAAATGCTGAGAAAGTTCCCTCAATAAGATGAATTTAATTAGGTAGCACCCTTAGTATATTTTGCTGGGATAAATTGTTGTGTATGATTCCCACCACACCTAATAAATCTATTCGATATTAAACATACGAACCTATGGCACAGATAGTGAATCCAAAGGAGACCGGAATTTTAGTCGACCCTGTGCGCTGATTCCACAGCCCGAAGAGAGGGTTCGCCTGAAACGTGCACTATACAGTATTACTGCTGTAAATAGAACGAGTTTTTCATATAAAAACCCTGTAAGAGGAAGTAATTACAAGTAGATATCATATATTTATTGCTGCATTCGGGTCTGCTATAGTGATTTGAAGAGCCGACAGGGATCCATCACTACTATAGTCTATACCACTTTGTCAAAAAAATCGCTCGAATCTTCTTTTCTTTATTAGACCGAGGGATAGCATTTACCGATTAGTTGCTTGATCCTTACTTCAAAAGTGTGCCCTCTCAAAGCAACTAATGTAAATTACAGTTTTTTCTCAAATCCATGAGTACAGTAAAGAATGTAGCTGTAATTTGTAGGGAATGGTAGGATTTTTGAAGGGGCTAAACCTAAGTAGGCTTAAGATTAATAGAGCACTGAATAGTCTAGAACGAAAAAATGGCTTGGACTGAATTTTGCGAGGGACAATGCTGTGGCAACGCTCCTAAATACCTGCAACGATTTGCATCACTTGTTTATGTGCATTCGTTCTATCTATGCGACAAACTGGAATTTAAAAAGAAGTTCAACCAAATAACCAAACTAATGTGATCGAATCAGTGTTCAATATACAAATACTGCTTCTAAACAAAGTTCCCAAGTTACAGCATGTAATCAATAGGACAAAGAACTTCTTAGCAAAATTCAAAGTTTGTAGCTCACCAAAGCACATCCTAAACTGCATGCCGCAGCTACCCAGCCGAAGAAGTCCATCGAGGCCGTAGAGTCCACCTAAGCACAACGAGGTAAGCTGTAGTTTCTCAAAAATCACTACTAAATTATGCTAAACGCAGATAATAAAAATTTTTCTTTCGCTCTATTTCTTTCTTTTGCTGAATTTTCACCGATGGAGGTGATCGTGTGCCCTTCATACAATGTGTCAATTTTTTTACCCCCTTTTTGTGTACATATCAGAGAGAAAGGATTACCATACCATACCTATAAGGACCACCCACTAGTTAGATTTTTGATATCATCACGAATATCACCTATGATTATCCTGATTCTGTTTTGACATTGGCACCGTTTGCCGTTACCTTTGGACGGTTGTCAACAGAGTGGATTAGAAGTTCACCGAATATCGTCAAAACTGGTTACTATAGAGTGTAAAGAAAGATTTCCGACAGACCAAAAATTAGAATTGTGCGAAATTCTGTGCAAGCAACGTAAACACGATCGCAAAGTCCCNCCCAGTAATTCCCAGTATGAGGACATCAGTAAAAAGGGCGCACATCTAGGCTTTTGAAACTTAACCAATCGTAATTAGACGACATTTGTATCATCTTCTTCTACTAAATAAGCTAGTGGCAATGTGCGAGTATAGCGGTTGAAATTATCAGCAATGTATCCGCTGAAAGTCGCTCCGAGAAAGGTGTAAGCATCAAAACGTAAGTCGAATAAAGAATTTTAAAATCTCGGTATGCCCAGCTTAAGAAATAAAACCGACAAGTGATAAGAGAAGGATGATGATCTTTCTGATGAATATATTTCGAATAATCGATCGGTTTTTCTGGGAACAACTTCGGAGTGACTTTCTTTTTGCCAAAGTACTTTCTTGCCAAGCACATATGCTCTGACCAAAAAAAAAAAAAACTTTTGAATTATAGGTTGTAGTAGCACCATTGTGCTGTAATTGATACAGTTCTGAATGTTGATGAAGCTGTACCTCATTCAGGTATTGCCATGTAGACATGAAGTAGATGCCCATTTGGACCCCAGTTAGGCAAAGCATGAAGCTACATACGTAGATTGACCTCCATGGTGTCTTTCGTTCGTCCAGGTCCCTACCATTGCCATATTGATCAAATTTGTCGGTGTGTAAAGACATGTCTTGGCAAATATGAGCATAATCAATAGTCCTTTTCAACTTAAGAGATCACTTACCTCATTGCGCTCTTTGGGTGCATAGCGGCGAACGATTAGATTGAAGTGAGGCATTCGGGTGTTCTTGTTCACTGACAAGAGTTTGTGCATAAATTTTGGCTCGATAATACCAGTTCAGCGCCGCTTTACATTTATGGCGATGAGGTCGTTTTTGCTTCCTAACTGAGGATGGCATGTCAACTGCTGATGGTGAGTAGAAGTACTGAATAACTTGATATCCTATATGAATACCGGACATCCTTCACTCTTCACAACCCAAATGCTAAAAGTATGTTTGGAAAAGATTTCCTCAGATTTGGATCCATGTCCGAAGGCATGTCTTCAATTGATCAATTGATAAAGCAATTAATCTATTGAAACTGAGGCACCTATTAATCGATTGAAACTGAGGCAAAGGTTCTGAGACCAAGGTCTTATAACTGATGAATAAAAGGCTTGCAGGAGCGGATGCAACATTCATGCTGGGTGGCTCGAGTTACGCTGTGAGGGTACTGCTCTCCTAGAGGTTAGATTCAGTAAACCAGCAACGGAACCTTTAGACTCCAACGAATGTAGGCTTCTCATCAGGCGAGTGAAATTAAATCTGAAGGCATGTTCTCAAAAAAACCATCAAAGAGGTCAAGATCTGTGAAAAGTTGAAAAACTGCAGCTTGTAAACGGTAAACGTTGCGAGCGAATAAACATATAAGTGATATAATTGAAAAGCACTTACCGAAGGTAACGCGAGCTGCGTAGTAAAATGGTGTTTTTGACACAGAGATATTTTAAATTATTTTATGTAAGTCAATTAAATGATGAGGGCGGAGGTGGTGTAGTGCCAAGTGGAGTACTATATCACACGCACGGTCAGGGGTTCGAATCCCGGATCGATGCCCGCCTAGGCCAACCAAGTCTTCCATCCCTCCGGGGTCGGTGGATTGGTACCAGACTCGTCTGGGAGGATAAAAGCACTGACTTGTACATCGGCTGGCCACCGTAAGTCATTGTACAGGCCACATACGCACTCATTACGCCACTACGATTCTGAATGGAAGTCGAGTGCAGGGGCGCATCCCTCAGACGGGATTGATTAACGCCGAAAACTTTATCCTTTTATTTTTAATTAAATGATCTTTTGATATTCAATTCACGGGTTGTGACCCTTACAGTGACTTAAACTGTTAGGTCGATGCATAATTATTGCCAATTTTTTCGCGGCTTCTTTTCTCTAGAACAAGTTGAATATTGGATTCTGGATTTTAATAGATATAATCTTCTTGCATTTGCAACAAAGACGCCCAGAAAGACATTTTCAAATTCGCCACAATATTCGCTATTACTCCAGAAAAGGTTTCAGGGTCCCCAGTAATCCCACAAACTCAACGAACTTATTGACGATGGACCAGTCAGCCAAAGCAGAGAAAGGGATGAGATCTGCTTCCACATCTGATATATCCACAGACAGGAACTCCTATATGGACTATCACGCCAATCTTTCATTGGAAAATTGACCAGCGAACAGAACTTACAGATGGCCGATATAAAGGTGTGGATCGCCTCCAAGAATCGAAACTTTTTCGCCTGTGTAATTCGACCGCCTAGCAAATGGGAAGCAGTGCTTGACGTACTGGTGGTTACGTTTCAGAGTAATTATTTGGGCATGTGTTTGTCGAATATTCTGATCGTTTCTTCAAATAAGATTTGTTGAAATAATTTGCAAAAATTATGCATCAACCTAGTTCCCACGACATCTAGCATAGTCATGAGGCTATCCGCGGGATATGATAGTTAGTTAGCTAAGGTATCGTCTATTAACCAAGACGCTTGACTGTTATGTCTGTTATAAAGGTTTACACTACATTGTCAGGGGGAATTTAGTTGAGCCGGGTCACTTATCGGTTCGGAAAGTTTTTTCTGGAAGAGACTCGGTGGAAGGCAAAGGAGCAAAAGGCCTTCTCAGTACACCACCTAGTAGAGTCAAATTCTACGTGTGAATACTCGCACAAAAGCATTTCTACAACAAATTTGTTAAGACTGTAACAGAAACTACCACAACATTGTCGCAGATTTTCTCAGCCGTAATTTTAGGGAACTTCCATTATGTGGAATCCCTAGCACTGGATATTTTTTGAAATTAGGCATCAAAGCGATAGGGTTTGTTCGATACAAATGCCTATAAGAGTAATATGTATATACTCTGAAAGTAGCTAGCAAAATTCACAACTATAATAGAGTGTGGAAAATCTCAACCAATGAGAACTGGAAAAACTANTGACACTGGATTTGCACGTTCATCCCAAAAATTTACACCGCAGATTTTGCTGATATGTTTATTGATCCGAAACATAGTCTATTATAAAGAACAATACAATTCTTCTGTAAATCTGCTTCAGAAATGCAGGTAAAGCATTAACTACTACCAATGGATATACAGTTTTCTATATATGGTAAAAATTATACCAAAACTTTGGATATTACAGTATGCAACGCACCTTATTTAAGTAGATATCTAATAAAAAAAATGTTTTTGTATCTTTGAAATTTCTATTTCTAACAGGTAGAAAAAGGTTATTCAAATGGGCGGTGCCAACCCTCTTGTCGCGAACCTCGCGTTCGCGATGTTTCCATTGATCGCCGCCGCGCCGTCAGTACAAAAGGCGGACGGAGTCGGCGAGAGGGCTCGAAGGCTGGTCGGGCGCTCGGTTGAGCTTCGACGCTGGCCTGTGGCTTTGGCATTGGTCTTATGGTTCGCGTGTGCTTCTGTGTACTCAATAGGAATCGCGTACTTTCGCAAGCTCCCTTCCTAGCACGGCGGACCCACAGTTAAAGGGAAGATAATAGGAAAAGGGAAAGCCGAAAGGGAAACAGTAAACACAGGCCGAGGTCTTTAGGATTTTAGTAGTTGTCTTGTCACCAGAGTGTAATAGATNTATTATGTATGAAACGTGTCTTTTCGCTTATTCTTTGTACAGCTTGCAATAAACCATGAATAAAGCTACTGTGTCTGTACGTAAAAGAACCACCGAACTCCATTGGGACCGTGATGCAGTCTCAAAATGGTGCATCGGCTAAAATTGAATTGTAAAGGAAAAGCTAACAAAGAAAACCCAGTTATACGCAAAACCAAAATCTATACACCGTTTGCAACTGGTAAAAATGAGTAAGTGGAAAATCTCTCTTTAGGTTGAATGTGGAAAAAAATTGAAAAGTAATTAGGTCGACTTCAATTTCTAACCCTACGGCGATTTCTCGCGAGATATGGCAGAATTAACACCCATTGATGGAACAACACAGCACTACGACAAACAAACTACATAGGATCAAATCGGACAATATGAAGGCTACTGGACATACTGTATATTGTACGTTCGCTCTTCTATGTACTTTGTTAACCTCCTTTTGCCTCCCCCTTTTCCATTGATATCCCCTTAATATTAATGTATGATTTATGCTCATATTATAGCATAGTGAGCTTAAGCAATGTAAGCACTACAAAAATGAAGAAGGAAAACTCCGAATCAGAACCCGGCCAGTGGTCCGTGAGACTTACCTGGAGAAGGTCGACTCGAAGAAAAACTAGAAATTGATAGCTAAACGACAATGTGGCCACAATAGTAAGATCTTTCTGAAGGTCTCGATTTCTCCCCAATATTTCCGGAACCTCAAGAAATTTCCTTAGAAGTGGCAGTTCGGCGGAAAAATCCTATCAAACAATAGATCAAATCCCGCGGAAAATCGAGGAAAAATAAATGTCGATGATAAAAATTTCAAACATAAAAAGAATCCTATGATGAATCACGGCATTTCGTTTCCCACAACATGAGATCAAATGTTTATTTCGATCAACAAAATGTTTTGGGAAATACAAAAATGATTCATCTTCAGGCAGATGCTGATAACAAAGTCACATAAATACGGCCTGTCGCACCCATCCCCATCCATTCCATTGTCTTGTCAGCGCTCATGTCGTCCGCCTTTAGCCTGAAAGCAATAAAGCAGAAGCTCACCAGGAATCTCAACTGCCTATTCGGCCTCATTGCAGAAGCTGAGGAGTATCACACTCAATGGCAGTTCCCTACAGTTCTCAAAGGTCTACAACAGTTCCTCACAACAAAACCAATCATCGTTCAGGAACTGTGTGAAAAGTTGGAAACACAAAAGGAATCTGCTTGGAAAATTGGAAGGATTTTGATCAATATTTGCAGCACGTTGGTCTGAGGCGAGACCAAAATAATTTCTTTTATACGCAACATTTGGAAACCGAGAAACGACCGCACGGACTATATCCCATTAATAGAAATTGGAAATAGAAGACATAGGAAATGGACAGCATCTAACATTGTAAGGATATTGACCATTATGACTTCAATCCACTTCGTTTACAGTTGTCAGCAAATCGTAATTCTACCAGTCGAAATATCCCAGCGCCACTCAAGCGAAAGAAAATGTAGTACCCACAAAAGTACCGTGGCAAAACTGAGTGCCTTACAGCCAGAATTATGCTTAAAGGTACAATATGGAAACAATATACAACAGGCGCTTAAAGTAACGCTAAAAGAAGCTACATTAAGATGCAAACAGGAAACACTGTTTTACACAAGAAATACAGAGGTCAGAGTACAATACCATAAACGGTGCCCTTTTATGAGAACTTGTAAAGGGAATAACTGTGGTAATGTTCACCCTCAGAGCTGGATAGAAGAACTAGGAATAGCAAATAATTATACGGGAATTACTTATTGCTCAGAATCCTGTAGAGGACTAGACTGCACGTGTGGCTTTCCCTCTTCAGGCTGTTTATTCTACAGAACTTACCACGTCCTACTGGATGACGAAATTTTTGAAATCTTCGAATCTTCTTCATGGTTCACCACAATAAGAATAACTTTCGAAGAACTGCAGGGAAATAACAAACCTACAACCTATGACGTCGAAATCAAGCCCCATGCTATAAAACGTGTAGGAAATACAGAAATTGAAATCACTTTGATGTCCACAAATCCCACGACGATTCTTAACAGGCGATTCATAAGCAATGGTAATTACGCGGCATACCTTAGCGATAAAGCCCACTTTTCATATGCTTGCTCCACACACCCATCTTGAAAGACAAAGCGCATGATAAAAGTTAGATCAAAGATACGTGTAAATGTAATCCTGTTCAAGATATGATAAATTGCTACTGCACAAATAAAAACGTCTCAGAAGTAGTCAACCTCTCTCACATTTTGCCTCTGGCAATACCTAATGAAATGGTAAAGACAGAAGGAAAAATAAGACTCCCACAGTAAGAACAGCAGCAGCTTCTATTGAAATTGGAATGGTATTCAATCAGTCCATGACGATAATGAAAGAAATTATCAAGGACTTCACTTGTAACATAGCAGTCCTCTCTATTGAAGGATGTTACAGATGTGTATCTGGTGCAGTTGCTGAAATCATGTGCTTCTCTGACAACGTTAAAGCATTGGCACAATTTCATGCAACACTCATACGTTTACCTTACAGTGCTCAAAACATGGCACACTTAATAAAATAAAACTATTTGTAAGCACAGCCCAAGTACTCGAACAATGTGAGGCAAATTGCGGAAAGCAAACAACAATTTTCGAACTGGAAGACACATTAAATTACATAAATGGAATGCAACTAATTTTACAATATTTGTATAGCGAAGGAAATACAACTGCTCATGCAGAAGACCTCTCATTCGTCTTCCCTGAGATAACTCATTTCTTTAACGTTTGCAAGAAATTCATGTTGTATACATTCCTCGTATTCGCAACGCTCGCAGCAACACTGCTTATCTCGTTAACATATCTAGCAACATGCTCGGGAAGAGGTAAAACAAGCATGAGAAGCTCATTCATAACCCTCACACCACTCGGAATCGCTTTCCTTCTTCTCAATATGATGCTCTGCTTTCTGAGAAAAATTTTCTTCCTTGTTTTCTTGCTTCTACGTCACGCTTTCAGGAAATGTATAAACCTTTGCGGAAAGCGCACTTCTTTAATAAACTTCCATTCCGGGTAATGTAAGCGAAGTAACGCAGTAACGCAATAACACATTTTCAGATGACTGCTGAGCAGCCCACTGAGGTTAAACGTGAAGAAACACAATCGACCGTACCTCCTTCGGATAGCAATTACGAACACGAAGATGTCTGCGACGTTCATCTGCTACCACAAGCACCTGACTATGGTAATATTCCGTTCACACCGTACACGGACAATACGTCAATTCGAAATAAATTAGGTAAATCGAAAAGCAATTGAACAATCTGGAGGATACGGCAAACTACAACACGGCAATTTTTATAAGAAAAACTTTGATAAAATCCGATACGGAAACAACAACAAAAAATTGTCTTTTGCAACCCTTTTAAACTTTTTTTTTGAAATTAAGGAAAACCAACTTAATAAAAGGAACAGAATCAAAAACGATGAAACGAGACAGGAGACAAATAAAAAGAAGCTCAAGGTACCGATGAATAAAATGAAAAAACTCTTACTTGGACTTTATCAGACATCCAACCCAATTTTCATAAAAATTCAGGAAATATTGGAGGTAATGGATGAGCGATTGGATCACATCGAATATCAACTTTGAAAATTTTTGGAACAAGCAGAACAACTTCTACCTTCCAACACACGCGGCAAAAGGCTTCCCCAGCAGCCTAGTAAGAAAACAAAAATTTGCTTGTTTTGTAGTGATCCCCATTTTGCAACCGAATGCACAGTTTACGAAACTATTACGGCTCGCCCCCAGCGAGCCCAAGAGTTGAGTAAGTGTGTCGGATGTTTGTATAATGCTGACCATAATCCCATCAACTGCCCTTCGTCGGCTACGTGTTTCTATTGTAGACACAAGGAAGGGAAGTGGAAATGGGAAAACATCACGCTGCATTTTGTGTATACCACTTCGACAAATGATTTTTCTCTTTCAATGCTATAAGGAAAATTTGGTAAAATGCTGTAGTTGAAGATGTCTCTCTTGAGCATAGGAAATGTAGCATAGACCCGCTTATTATTTTTTGTATCTATGGTGATTTAATGTTTTTAAACGATCACGCAGAGTACAATAGATGATTATGCGGCAACTTGGTAACAAAAAAACAACAACAACCAGTGAGGAAATAGAATATGCCTAAGAGAACGTCATAATTGCTTTTTTACCAGCAATTGAGAAGTATATGTCGACTACTCCGAAGACGAGCTCAGCACAAAAACAACCGTACGACCTATGTTATGATTACCTACACGGATGACAGATTTTCTATTTAACGATTTGAAGAGACTTTTTTATCTAGGGGAGTTGTGAACTTTATTGTTTGTTCAGTGCTTATACTTTATATAAATTGGGTTATTTCTAACGAATTTACGACCTCAAGACTGCCTATAAGATAATTGGAAAGCACACAGGTAAAATGGAAATTGTGGTGTGGAAAATGCCCCTTCGCAAAATTTTGACATTCCCTTTCGGCCTCGAGAGTGTCGCGAACCTCGCGTTCACGATGTTTTCATTGATCGCCGCCGAGTCATTGATCGCCGCCGAATCACAGGCCGAGGTCTTTAGGATTTTAGTAGCTGTCTTTTCACCAGAGTGTAATAGATGTATTATGTATGAAACGTGTCTTTTCTCTTATTCTTTGTACAGCTTGCAATAAACCATGGATAAAGCTACTGTGTCTGTCCGTAAAAGAACCGCCAAACTCCATTGGGACCGTGATGCAGTCTCAACCCTCTTCTAGCGGACCTAACACTGTCTGTCTATAGAGTATACCTTTACTATCAATAAGAAATTCGCCTGTAGTAAGTCGCTCATTCCCTACAGCTATATGGATGGCTTGTTAGCAATAATGTGATAAAGTAATAAAATATTTTCTGCAAGAAACACATCAAGGAGCCATAGTACTCAAAAAACGCGTTGTATCGGGATGGGAATGTAACAAATATGTAGCTTTGTCAGTTGACATTTAGGATTTAAAGGCACGGTTCACGATAAAAATAACTTCGGAGATCTGCGCATGGTATGAATTCGGGGCCCCCTCTGGTACCATATGTGCCGGAATGAACTCCAAAAACGTTCTGGATAGGGCACAATAGGGGGTCGGAGAGTGAAGCACGGTCAGCCTCCGCCTCTCGCTAGGCTGACTACATAATCTAATTGCCGTTCATCACTTTCGCATTGGAGCAACATTAGTGAAAAATCAATAAGCTAATCGACCGCCTCCTACCGGTAATAGTAATCGGCTGTATTCCTACTATTCGATTAATATTCTGCTTTATTCTGTTCTAATTAATTATTCTCAGAAGTCATCAAAAGGATCAGACACAGTAAGCTAGCTTAATATCAGCAGTAGAATAAATAATATTAACGAAGAAGCCAAAACCAGCCGTTTGAGCGTGTTGTGGGCAATTGTAGACATAACGTCGCATTCGTCTACTCGCCTGAAAATTCTCTTAACCGCCGTTTTTTCGCCGTGTAACTCGTCCAACCTTCCCCCCCCCCTTCTCTTCTTTTTTAAGCTTTGTATTTCTTTTTATTCATCGCGTTTTCTTTTACCATTGTACTACTGCGGGCCGTACCTAACATTTTTCGTCGAAAACCGGATATCCCAAAAGTATCGTGAACTGTGCCTTCAACTACGCTATCATTTTTCGTTTTTCGTTATTTTCGTTTTTCATTTAATTCATTCATTTTTTCATTTTCATTTTTCATTGAGCTCCAGTTCTTGGTACTCCTATTCGAGCAGCTCAACCGATTCCGACGATCCACGCTATCATTACTATCGATTGGGCTCTTACTGGGTGTTTCCTCCAGAATACCACTCATAGGTGTGAGCCAAGATTGTTTTCCTGCTAATTTCACCGCCACTTCGAATCAGGTGCTGATTTTGATGTTGAACGGTGTCCAGACAGAAGACTGGCTCTTGAGAAATCGACCTTATTTGAGCAGAGAGAGGAGTCACGTATGCTTCGGCCGATGCACCAGTTTATCAGCCATCCGATTCACTAGTTGTAGTGGATGGATAGTGGAAGCGGAGGTTAGGAATGGTTTATTGCCACACAATGATGGGTTTATATACACATCAACAACAATTTTATCATCGTGGTTCATTCATTTTATAGTTTTTCACACAGGCGTTGGTAGTCTTTCTCATATAGAAGTAGTCTCTACATATGGCTCGTAATAACAAAAGTTTCGTCACCATAAATGTATAGGCAGTAAATACGATATTAATGATAAATCCTCAGAAATTAGAGAATCGCTTGGAAGTATTCTCATATAAATAATGTTTATATTCCATACTTCACAGTTCGAATACCATTTACAACATTTCCTTTTCTAAGTGCGACCAGGTTCTGAACAGCCTCAACCGATTTTGCAATTATTCACACTTTTCAGAAGNTTTATTTTTATCAGGTATGTTCATTTATTCATATTTCCAATTGATTGTACGCAAGCGATTATCTCAGTGTAGTGGTAGTGAAGGTAATGCGACCTAGTTCAACCATGTTATTACTGTTCGACTTATTATCAAAAAAAGCTTTTTTTAGGAACTAGGTAGTTTCCGAAGTTATTCATGCTTCTTGACATCTATTTCTTTTGTTCCATTCGCAACTATTCCCGTTTGTGTTTTTTTGTTTTCAGTCGAGTAAAATTTTTGAAGCTGACATATATCGTTTTTTATCAACCCTCATTTACCGTCGAGCTTCGGAGTTTGCAAAATATGAATTGGTTCGAATGAATTAGAGGCGAAACGAGCCACTGAGTAAGTTTTACTACTTTATATACTTATTCTACGTTTGCCCCTTTTTAGTTGCTATCGAGTAGTCTGGCGCAATATTGAAGCAGCGCCAAGTCTACTCATTTGGGACAATGAAGAACTTCGAGAATGCTGCCTGATCACTTCCTGCAGCTCCCTCGAAAATCGATGGCGCTCGGTCAGCAGGCAACTGCAACTCGGAAAAGGAAGAAAAACGTGGGGCTATACAAGCCATGCCACGAACTGTAAAGATTTTTTGCGTAAATGTTTCTATCTCAGCGCGATGAGTTCATCGTCAACCAACACCCCTTATATCGGCTGCAGATAACCTGAGAAATGTAAGTCAGTGGACAGCATGTCGCGTGTACCTTTAACGTACCGAACAGTCTACTGTCGTCCGCTCCTCTGTCATCATTTACATTCCGCTCACCTTATGAGCTCGCTAGGTTGTTTGTCGTTATTACTGAAAGTCGTGTTTCTGAACCTAGCACGTATGCTTGATCTCTCATATGATTTTGTTATTCCTACGTCAAATGATTTGCCATTATTTTTATCGTCCTTATTGTTTTCACACGACGCTATCAATGTCGAGGATGCCGCGGAACCTACGTCAGGCTAAATATCCTGTCACACTCCTACATCATGCCCATTACCGATGCTGTGAAGTTTGCGGACGAACACCCTCGGACTGCCATGAGCTGAAAGCCCAACGCAGCGTCGTCGGAGGTTATTAGCAATACCTCAGGAATTCCAAGACGTGCTGGAGTGTATTGAGTCGTTTCCGATATCTGAGAAACGAGTCGTCGAGTCACACTATGTACATTCAGGGTGGAATGGCCAGTACTTATGCTGTTTTCTCCAACACGGTTTGTTGAGGCATCGCGTTGGAAAAATGTGTGGTTTATAATTGTGGAGACTCGGTGCAGAGCCTTATGTATGACCACGCCTCAAGGAAAACAGGAATTGGAACGAAAACGATTGACTCGTTCACTGGTTTCGCCGAAAAGAAGGTGATGCATCAACCATCTTCGAAGTAACACATTCACTGTCTCTTGCACCTCAAGTCGGAGGAACACATAAGGGATGCACCATTCAAGATTTTGGTGGATAAAATAAATCCCGCAATAGAGCGTTACTCCACCAGTACGAGGTGACACCGTAGCTTAAAGAACAGCTAAGGGGAAAGCTAAGATTTGGGACTCAGCTTCTCCCCCACTCCATCTCTAAGTTATACCATAACACGCAATGTTGTGGGTTTTTTGCAATCATCGCATGGTCGTTGGGGTATCGCGGAATAGGGAGGCCAAGAGGAGGGCACCTCTTACAAGGAAGGTCTTTCAGGGCGTGGGACGCTTTTTGAAAATG
>UZAF01018764.1:2772-29769 GCA_900617895.1 Haemonchus placei
AGTTTTGTACCAATTCGATCACTGTATAGAAAATACATATAGTCAAAGACATGCAGACAGAGAACTGCCAGACGTGCCAATTCGTAAGTGAATGGTCACCGAAAAAGTATGGCGGCGCCCACTTCTGTCTAGACAGACCTGCACACCCGAAAAAGCGGAGTATTTCCGAAATTAAGTGTAAATTAAAATATCACTAAAAACTGAGTAAAGCAACATAATAGAAGCATAGCGCAGAACGAAAAACACGCGGAATGGATTGTGTCAAGAGGGTCATTTGGGCATGAGCTTCTCGACCCTAAATATGTGAAGTTGAGTCGAGGGCAATGCCGAAACCAGTTCGAACGCCGCTTTCGAATTCACAACGATATCGGCTCTAGTCAGAAAAAAAGCAAAGCTTTCGGTGCTATTCATCATACGCCGGATACGCCACTTTTTCGGCATTCACTCGAAATGGTCGGGGTACTTGAATACTCGTCAGGATTACGCAGCGGTACGAACAAAATTTTCATCAGCCCTGATGGGTCTGCTGGCAAACACCTCAAGGTAATAGGAAGTTTGAACGGCCTGCAAAAAATCCCGAAGGGTTCGATCTTTGGATTAGAATTGGGAGAGCGTTACCATTCATTACGACAGTTCAAGATTTTAGAATAAGCATTAGGAATCAGTATACATAATAATATTATAATAATATGAGGAAGAAAAAGCGGTTGCCAGATTGAAATCGTCAGATCCATCCAAATTGGTCTCCCTTGGCGACACGAAGGAAATGAAGGCCACATTTCTCATTTGGAAAGCCAGTTTGCACTTTAAAAGCCTAAAGCAAGTCACGAAAAAAAGTAAGCCGTTGTGAATGGAAAACCCACAGGCGATACCTCTCGTGTGGGATCCAGATGGTTCTCATCAACGAGTGGGCAATATTACTGGGAATATTTGAATGGGAAGCAGCTTGGAGCAGCTTCTCTAGAACCATGGAAGAAATAGTCAGCTGCCACTGGCTCTTTACGTTTCAGTGGGCATTATTCCAATGTTGTGAGCAAGCAAAATACGGAACTGGCACCCACTGGTGTCCAGAAGCTTCACTGGACTGGAACTGTCAGTTGTAGAGTGCTGAGAAAAGAACTGACTGGTTTACACTATTCAGCATGTGTTTCTGAAGGCAGAGGTCTTTTTGACGATATGGAGACAGCGCCCGGGTGCCAAAATACGGACAGGTTCCATTGTGGGCAACGGGCCACGGGTGGAATGCTTCGAGACAGACCTCGAAAGTTCTCTCCTAAAGCATTCCACTCGTGCCTCCAATGGAATCCTCAAACTTCCAGTCACTAGCGCCGAATCATCTCTGGGACATAGAACGCCTTCGATTGGTTTGAGATAAGACATCAATATGAAGGAGCATTAGACCCCTTCAACTCCTCAGCATTTGTCAAGTATCCGATCCGGAACAACGACGACATTCAATTGACTACATCGAGAGATCTTGATCTCCCACCGAAAGTCAGTTTAATTTCGAAAATTGAACTTTCAACAAAAAGGTCCATAATCCTAGAACACAACAATGGCACTGAGGAGAAAATTCAGAAAATGAAATTCACTGCAGAAAATTATCACAGCAGTTCATCCTGAACACAATGCATCATCTATGCAGGACCGGTTCCCTGGAATTTGCACTCCCCACATTCAGTACGTATCCATTATGTTACCATAACCGCCGCACCCGTTCACATATCTTTATAATTGTTCGGTACTGTACTGAATTTATTACTGCTATAAGAGCGTTTCTCCACCTTATCGATAGTGCCATGGACAAGAGTAGGGTTTTCAGAGTTAACTCTAGTCCTGTTAGGACTTAAATTGCTTCAGTCGCGAAAGTAATCAGTTGTAAAGAAAAATCTACTTCCAGCAGTTGTGAGAGCTAGGAAAAGGAGAGGGAGATCGTTTTTATGTTATTTCATTGAGAACGGCCTAACGAGATTAAGACGCATAAGATCCTGTGCAGAGGGAAGGAAGGTCAAAATGGGATGAGAAACGTAGGACCGAGAGCTCACCCTCAATCCTTCTCCAAGTAGGACCGAGTTTTTTTTTCTTCACACGATTCCAGCCCTGTAACTTGCTAGCTTCAGGTACCTTTCTGGCTTCTCAGAAGTATTGAGCGTCAGCTCGAGGTGGATTGGAAAAAACAAGCGTTGTCGGTCAAAAAACCGCAATTTTAATTTAAAAATCCACCTATGTGAATATGACCGAACGTTCCTGAAAAGGCAGATACGATCTCTCCAGTGAAGCTTCACTACCTCGGGCTTGAACCAACCCGTGAGGCCTTTGTGAAGAGATGCTTTCTGGTACTACCAACCCCTTCGACGCCGCGAATCGTGACTTTGTTGATGTGATCAGAAAAAGCTTGCACGGCAACTCCGTAAGTTTCATTCCAAACTTTACCACTTCCTTGCACTGGACAAGAAGTCGTTAGATGCACTCAAGAGAATACTAACTATTGAGCACTCGATCGCCTGATGAGAACTACCTTCAAAGGTGCACAGACCGTTTCGATATGTATTCAATGTGATTTACTGGTTAGCTAAAACAATCAAGGAATTCGTACTAGTCGAAGATGAGACCATCAAACGGAACGGAGTTGAAGTTGCAGTATCAGGGAGAACCGGTAAGCACAGGCCACCGAGCTGCCCAAATCCGAAAAGCCATATGGGTAAATCTGGGTAGTGGCAGCTACCCCCGCAGGCACCGAATGTTGCGACTTGGCTGATCGACCACTGAGACCACTTTGATCGGAAGTAATCTGGGCAATTTTCGATCCAAACTAGAAGAAATAAAAGTGAAGTCGAAGAAAATGTAAGAGCTACCAGCCAGTTGCCACCGTCACGCAAACACGAATGCACTAATGCACTTGGGGTTTCATACATGCAAATCGCTCAATAAATTCATGCGAATGTTACTTTTTTAAGAGCGTATCGATAGCGAGCAGATGTGGAGGAATAGTGTAGAGCCCAATCAAAGAAACTTACCACCGGTGCTTTGGCATTCTTTTCTTGAGGCTTTGTGGCAGCTGTCGACAGAACGGCACTTCTGCAAAGCGGAAATTCAGAAAAAGTTCATCTACAAGCAGCAAAGAAATATGAAGAAAAAGTCATATATGGCGCTGATCGTTTCGTAGTCTCGATTTCCAAAAGCCACAAAATCATTGCAAAATCAAAGGGATCATTCAAGCCGAATTGAACTGCAGCGCAAGAAAAACTGCTCCAATCGAATCGACGCGCCGCGACAGCCCGCGTCCCATCATCGCAAAACTCTGTGAGCTAACTTTATTGCGGAGATATTTCATTGAACGTAAAAGAAGAATTTAACAGGGGTGGGTACGAAAGGCAAAGGCTGTAGCTTATTCTAGACCAAAGAAAAAGAAGAGTGTTGTTCAAGGCCCATTATTTGCCCACTTTTACTGCTTGTGTGAGGCTCGACCCAGATCGCTCTTCTCAATAGAAGGTGCAAATCCCACTGGTTTGGCTTGGAATGCTCCCCAGCATAGTACAGGACGAAGGCCTGGTGATCTAACGAAAGGGTTCGAGTAGGAGTTCGTCCCAGAGGGGACGAGTTTATTTATGATCTTGGACTCGTCCTATATATCGGTCACTTGGACAGATCGTTATCGTAGACTGGTTCAGGTCTCAGTGACGGTTTTTTAGAACCTGACCCCAAAATATCAAAGAAAAATGGTGCAGGAATCTTGAATAGGGCAGCAATTCTTCCCAATCAATCACCCCATCTCATATCATGATCTCGCTCACATTCATCTACATACACGTCAGGCAATCAATCAACTACCGTTACTTTTCTTATTCTAAAGTTTCCATCCAAAGTTTCCTCTCTGAAGAATTTTGTTCAGTATTCGAATAGGGTTCTAAACACACCTGACAGCCTTCGATGCCGGTCTGAGAGCAGATTTAGCAAGAGTGGAGAGCATTTCTGAAAGACAGTTGACGTTAGAAGAACGGCTATCATAAAAGATTATCGCTTTTGACGAACGAACACGGAAAGGAGCCAAAAAAGAAGGCTGTACGCTATTCAAAGCCTAGTCGACTGAACAACTTATGAAAGGTTGTTGCCATCAGCTTATTAAAAACAGCTGCTAGCGGATCGAAAGAGGCAAAGACTTCCTGAGCGTAAAGGATCATGCAAAGGCTGTTAAGACTAAACGGGTGACATATAGGGCAAAGTAACACCATGAGACATACTAAGGACTACCAAATAAAATAGCAAGTTTCCATGCAGCACACAAATGGAATGTTCAAAAAGAATCCTGACGGGATCCGAACCCGCGTTAGCGCTTGCCGGAGACAGCGCTTCTTATTCTTTACACTACTAAGGCAGTCTACAGCCTCTCGCACGGCGGCAAAATAACAGCAGTCACAAAAGAGATGTCAGATCAATACCTTACAATTAAGATATTTATTAAGACCCTAAACTTTAATGTGTATTTACTGCGTAACTATTGGTTATTCAGTCCTTCCTATTCGATTTCCCTGTATAGTTTCTATCATAAAGGAAGAATAAAAAATAAAGTCTCATGGCGTTAATCAATCCCATCTGAGGGATGCGCCCCCGCACTCGACTTCTTTTCAGATCGTACTGGCGTATTGAACCAGTATGTGGCCTATACAATGACTTGCGGTGGCCGGCCGATGTACAAGTCAGTGCTTTTATGGTCTCGGAGACCAATTAATCGACTACGGAGGGATGGAAGGCTTGGTTGATTCAGGCAGCTATCGTTCCCATATCGCTTGTACTCGTGTGCACACCTAGCAAATGTGATCGAATGAGGAGACACTTGGGGTGCTACCATATTATACAAAGTTAAGTCCCCGGGGAATGCCAAAATGGATCCTATGCCTTTTCTGCAAGTTTTACTCAGAATACATGAATAGAATGCAAGGAGTAGCAGAGCTCTAGTATTCGAGCAAGAATACATTCCACTATATATTGATAAATATCCATCGTAGTTCTTAAATCATATTTCAAAAGCAAACAAAATGAAGCAAAAAAAAGACGTGCTTTTTGCTGAAATTTTTGTTTACTTGCTTGTTGGTTTTTTTCGTCAACTCATTGATAAATGCTCCCATTGGATGTGGGAACAACTGTTGATCAGATTTACAGCACAAACGATCTATAAACGCGATCAAAAAGAAGTTGTTATAAAACAAAAAAAAAAAGGAAATGAGATAAGAATCAACTGTAACGCAGTTCTAAGCAAGAACAGAGCTGCCGAAGAGGTTCGGAGCCTCTCTTGGAGACTGAATTGGTCCCTCGATGAGAGCAATCTTCATCATTCAAAAGCGTTCGAAGAAATCGACTCAAAGCGGATTAAGCAATCCATAGCTGATGAGTGAGATTGCATATCACGGAGTTAAAAGAATGAGGAACACAAAAGATGGTTCATGATTTTTTAGCTTTTCGATTGACAGCGAAATCTTTTCAGCGGATTAAGCAATCCATAGATGATGAGTGAGATTGCATATCACGGAGTTAAAAGAATGAGGAACACAAAAGATGGTTCGTGATTTTTTAGCTTTTCGATTGACAGCGAAACCTTTTCCTGGGAGTTACAGAGCAGCCAAGAACCCATGCTAGAGATAGTAGGTATGGGCGAAGAACACGCTAAAAAAAGGCCTTGAAAGGAACTATGCCGATTCATGAAAAGGGATGTCAGAAGAGCAAAATGAAGAGATCCACGACCTAAACGATTTGTAAGTTGAATAAACTTAGATGACCTTGGTAGTACAATAACCTTCCTGGGAAGGTTGTAATCCAGGCGTCCCAAAAACGACCGTATCATGTGACATATCACACTCCAGGTACTCATTTGTCTAGATAAGTCCAGTTAGCAGTCCAGTCCATTACTTTGGAAATCTATTCATCGCCGAAAACACCTAAAAGGGTACATCAGTAGGTACTGCTGTTGCTAAAGGAGCGGTAGGTCCTGACATGGAACCCCAGAGCAATATCTAAACGTGAGGGTAGAATACCCAGACGACAACAACAGTGAAGCACGTCTGGGTCTTTACTATAACGTATAGCATGTAGCAAACCATGGAGATTGATGGGATGACGTGAAGGGAAGGCAAACAACAACCGAGTAATCGACAGACATCCAAAAATAAAGAGGCAGTGTGGTAAATAAAGAGTAGATTCTAGCTTCAAGCCAGGCTCGTACAATAAAAACCTCGATCGCATTTCCTCCAGCGGTTTGGGCCTCTTTGGTATACCCCGCGCACGAATTTTAGAAAAATGGAAAAAAAATGAAAATGAAAAATGATAGCAAAACAAACACACATCTTGTAGGCAGAAAATTGTAACCCAAGAAGCCCTTTGACTGAGAATACATAATCGATCATTGAATATATAGCTATATAAGGTGTACAGAATAAATGAATATAGAATTGAGCATACTGATGAAGGGTGGCTCGGAAAATAGTTTTTCTCTATACAAAAGATATATAGTAATCGACGAGTAATGGAGGCGCGGTCGTGCCATGAATCGTACTCAGAAAAAAAAAAGAAAAGGTGAAAAACGTGTATGGAAAACTGCCACCACTGAGTACAGTAGCATAGTGTAAAGGCATGGCTCAGAAAGGTTTCGATTCTACTTGGGAACTGCCAATCTTTTCCTTACGAAAAGACTAGTTCTAATGAATGACATATTCAATTAAGTATGAGTGAGAAGTTCTAGGATCATCTGTCCAAGAATCGCCTCATCTGGTTATCCTTTAAACACAGAAGTTGTTCTAGATCTCCTACAAATTCCGGAGAATTTCAGGAAGCTTTGAAAATGATTAGTACAAGGCCGAAACCATCGATAATGCTTTCTTCGATCTACCAATAACTTTCACAGCCAGCAGCTTAAGTTTAAGGCCTCTAAATTGTCCTCATATAAAAGCAACGGTAAAGGTGTAGGTTGTGGAAAGTGACAAGTTTGTAAGCGTAAGAAATCAAAAGAGCCATAAAGATGATCCTTCTATGAATGCAACAGGAAAAGAGAAGGAAAAATGGGCAAAAAAAATAATCGAAAAGTGCTCCAATATAGAAAGTCAAAACCAAAAACATTGCATAACTCATACTCGGAAAACAGGAGAGAAAAACAACCGAAAGTGGCCGGAGAAGCCGAAAGAAGCAGTAAACAACTCAGCTCAGTATTGATTCGTTGTTGACAACTACGCCGCAGCCACAACTGAACCCCTCTCTCGCTCAGGTCATTCGGCAGAAACCAGGTCATCACCCAGATAGATCGATACTACTGGTAAAACTGCACTGTGATCCCCTTACATCTACGATTTCAGCAGCCGGAACTGGGGCCTTATAAGTGTCTGGTGTAATTAACCTCCAGAAACACCAGAGCTCTGAGCTTAATACAGTATACCTTAAGTTCTGCGAGGGAATCTTGACAGCAAGGCCTTCATTTGCGTATGCTTTGTGCGGTGATAAGGCGGGAAACATATGAGATCAGCAGATCGCGCCATGTACTCTGACTGATTCAGAATGGCATGCCTATGTAAATGCGTTTTCAACCTATGTAACGAAGAGGAAGACATTCACATTAGCGCTTCAAATAAGTTCAGAGGCACTTGATCAACTTCAGAGACACTCCAGGACGTCCAGGAGGAGTTTGATCCTGTTAACGATAGAGATTTGACGTGGCGCTTTCAACCACTGCGCCATTCTCGTTTGTCGAGGTAAGTGCCAAACATCACTGGCCGTACCTAAAGCAACACATCAGAGAGAAAACCAATCTGGTCTTAACTATGACCAGCAAAGCCAAAAATGGAAGATGGAAACGGTAGAGATATCAAGAAAAACCAAGAAAGAAAATCAATTCTCATGCAATCAACACATATTGTCGTTAATAAATCTTTATTTGTTCTTGGGTACCCGACATATGATGTACAAGAAAAGTTTCACGGGTCTACAGTAATACATAGGTAATAAATAAAGAAATTTCACTGGCCATGACAGGCATAAAAAATATGTAGTCATATGTAAGTGTAAAACTTAGCAGTGAATTCAATGGTGAGGTCTATTGAGGAAAATCACAGGAATGATCCTCGGAATCTATACATAAGTAGTACATCTGATTACTACCTGGCAAGGAAACGAAATCGGTTATCGATCGATCGATTAGATTTCAACTGGATGTTGTTGTGGTAAGCCGCCATTCTTGCATACTGCACCGGCAATGGAAGAGATCAGCTTCACATCGTGTTCGTTTCCTTTGGCCGCTTCTTTCAGATTGGACATCGTACGTCGTGACGCCTAAACGGATCGCTTAGAAGTTGGCATTAAGGTTTATTGCGTGGGCAGATGCAAGACAAAAACAATTGGTGAATATGCGCCTTTGGAGTAGGTCATGAATTTTTTTGCGTGTTGCTCCAAGCCTCTCTCGGCGTCTGTCGCTCAAGTATAGCCAGCTCCGCGCGGGCAGCAGATCCGCGTTAGCGCTCTAACTATGAACACGCCCAGCTAGCTGATCATACGATAAATGTATTATTCCATTACCGTCCGAGCTTCCCTCAAGATTCCCTTTTAGTTTGAATATGATTCAACGGTATAAAAAATGGTATTATTGATAGTGGTGGGAAAATCCTGAAATCCAAAGAGATTGTCAAACGCCGAGCATCCTATCTATTTCCTTTCCTGTTCTATTACGATCGAATGGGAAGAATTAATACCGACTTGGTTTGAAGTTGATTTTCTCTGAAAATGATTCATAGGGGTCAGTTGGTGTTCAATCCTTTTCGATCAGTATGGGGAAAGACAACCCTTGAGGACAATGAGGAATCGTCTCTTGTTAAGAATTCTTGGCTTTTTTTAGCCAAAGTGGAACAATGTCATCGATCTGATACCAGGAGATGGTCAATTGATAAAATAGTAGAGTTAATTGAAGTATCGAAACTTACAATACTGCAAAAGTAGTTTGCAATCTCCTTCTCATGTGCAGCACTTGGTGAATTCTTCTGACATGAATGAGTGCATCTGAATGTACATTAGTTCCATTTCTTTCATCTACTCTAGGCAGTTACTTTCATGTTTTCGGAAAAAGTGAAGGTGAACCATTCCCATTCACTTATCTCCAATCTTCTCATGGAAAATTCCTTTTTTTGTAATTCTCCCTTTTTTACCTATGTATCTCGTTCCATTACAGAATTGGACACATTTGCTGTTTGTTTATCATGAAAAAAGCAATCTTTCCACAGTAATGCCCGATTTGAAATAGAAAAACGTAAATAGTCTAATTTTCTAACACGGATGGTTTCTTATATTATCTTGCTTATTATGTTCTTTGTATATTTACGAACCTGGAAATTGTTGCTATCATACAATAGATATCGATTGCCGCGTCTGCTACTCGAATCAGCTCGTACTGCCTATCTGAAGTTGGAGACATTGTTGGGAACGGAGAAGATTCAAGTCAGAAGTACCAGACAGTAAATAATCGAGCTTTTCTTAAGATGTGCTTTCATAATCCCCGAAACTCCTGTATGACTGAATATGCGGTCAAATTCTTGAAATCACTATTGTAGACTTCACGGATCAGAAACAGAAGCAAAATTTCTGAAGCAGCAGTGGCGCATGGTGGTCACGCCTCTTGAGGAGTTTGGCCAGGCGGATCTATCGTTCATAGGGGCGGTCCTCCATCACGTACTGGTTAGTTGCGCTTTTTATTGGTTTAGATTTTCTTATAGACAACGCTGAATGCTTACCGATGATTCCTTTCTTGTACTTCATTAGTAGACTCTCTACTGTCTTGCCGAACTCTTTTATGCATTCGTCTAACTTCGAAGATGACTCTTTGAGAGCTGGTTCTACTACGCTCGAAAAGTCAGCACCAGTGCTGCCACTGAAGACATTCATGTACAAGCGCGATGAGTAAGAGTTGGTTTATCGCTAAGAGAGACCTTGAGTTCTCACCCTGTTGCTTTTTTCACCACCTGTCCAAGGAGCGTTCCAATACTGCCGGATTTGATATCCTTAGCCATCTTCTGTAAATGTTTTCCAGCATGTTGGGCTCCGGTCAAAGCCACAAATAGTCGCATAACGTCATTAGCACCTTCAAAGATTCTGTAAAAATAATTTTTATACACTTTATCTTGAGATCAGCATTGTATGTGCCCAGATGATTCTGGGAACCCCGCTTACCTGAAGATTCGTAGATCCCTCATAACTCGTTCCAGACCACAATCCTTCATGAATCCCATGCCACCATGCAGCTGAATCGCCTCATCACATACCCACCAGGCGTTTTCCTGAACAATCGCTACCGTAGGGATTATGAAAGACAACTTTCAAAAAACTCAAACACCATCTAATAATCTTTTCTATTCATGAAGCAGCAGGGTTTGCATTGCACGACCTAAGATGTCATACCAATCAATACTTATCTTTTGCGTTACAGCATTGAGCAGTTTACCCGCCTTTAACATGATTATACTATTTGAAACAGCACTAAATCAGCATCTTTTTGATGATTTTCGAACTTAAACCAATTTTTTTATCTGAGCAATCATTTCCATCTACATTTTTTTTGGGGTCAGTGAGAACAATTATCGCCCGTAAGGAGGCACATGTGATCTCAGCATTCGTCGAATGACCGCGTCGCGGCCGCTTGCGGCGTAAGTTGGTATTACACAACTGCGATGAGCAAAAGGCCGTAAGAAGTTGAAGACTGATTACGCCCTATGCTACGAGTCTGGTCTGAGCACACTTCATCACTGGGAAGCGCATGCACAGCAACCACTCATGTCTCCGACTGAGTTACTCAGGGCCATCAGGTGTAACGGGGATACACAGCGAGAAAGAATTGGGTGTGTCACCTCAGACGCACAACACAGTCAAGCAGAAGGAATCAGAAATGCCGAAAAGCTTACCGATGCGGCGACTTTTCCAATGGCCGCCTCTAACTGGTAATCCTTAATACCACGATCCATATTCGAAGCTAGTAGATAGAGAACCGATTCGGTGGCATAGTGTCGGGCAACCATGTTTGTGAGCTTCTCCTGAAACCATAGGCTAGTAGGAGTGACTTTAGTATACGGAAGAGGAAGTCCGACAATTCTTACAGTACTGGTCCATGCAGTACTCACCTGGACATTGAAGAACTCCTGTAAGGTTTGACCGAATTGTACACGACTCGTTACGTGATCAACCTGGAAAGAAACAAAGGAATAACCAGGAATTTTTTTGAACAGACTGACTTTGAACCCACAGAGGTAGTGCAACACTAGACAAGAAGACTTGTAGTGCGTGCCAACAATCCACTTCGTTAGGAAGCGATTTTAGTAAAGCAGTTCATGTAAATAGTTTGCACTGGAATTTTCCCTCTGTTACCTACTCTTCATATGAATTTGTATATTGTAAAGGAGACGCTATTTTCTACTATCCACTCTTTTTAAAGGTAGTCACTCTTTCAGTCGTAGATAGCTCAAAGAGCGTCCTTTTCGTGGATAATGTCCTTGAGAAATCGAACCCTTCTAGGTCGCCCGAAATTCTTTACCGTCTTCTGTATGCAGTACTTCATTGCACCGGTGCACATTGCAGGAATACCGAAACGGCCGTTGTTCAGAATGTTCATCGCCACTTTGAATCCTTCACCTTCCTTTCCGAGCAAATTCTCGACGGGAACCTGTAAACTCACAGGGAATTTGATGAACTGGCTCTATCTGGCAGTACCAGATAAACATCAGCAGAAAAATAACCACAATTAGAGTTCTCCGAAGTGATAACATATGCGAATTCAACCCGGGTACCAAGATTCCGAGAAAATAGTTTGAAAACAGATACATTCACTTCTTTGCATCCAAACATGGCCAAACATCCAAGCGATCAATGACTATTAGTATTGCCATCAATGATTGATGATCGTCTGATTGACCCACCCAGTCCCCGACGGTTCGACTAAGTTTTGAAGGAGCAGAGATTCTGGGTTTTCAAGAGATCTTACCTTAACATTATCGAAGTGTACTTCGGTGGTGTTCGATCCTTTGATGCCCATTTTCTTCTCCTGCGGCCCACTGGTCACACCACCAAAGGCTCGTTCAACGATGAACGCCGACACTTTGTCTTTCGTGCTTCCATCTGGCGTCTTTACTGGAGTCTGCAATATTCAAGTTGAATCAAAGTAGAACGCTAAGGTTTTTCGGAGGTAAAGACTGCACTGGAAATGTGGTGTGGGCAGTTCCCAAATTCACACACGCACGCAAGCCAACTTTAATTCGAAATGGCAACTTGCCTAACTCTAATAAATCACCCAGTTCTAGAAAAGAGAATAACAGACCTGAGCGAAAACGGTAAAGACGTCAGCGAAGCCACCGTTACTGATCCAGAGTTTGCCGCCGTTCAGGATGTAGTGCTTGCCATCTGGCGACTTTTCAGCACGAGTTTTGATCGACTAAAATGTGAAATCGTATACTGATATCTGTAAAAATGTCACCGCAAAAGGTACTCACATTAGCATCAGATCCACTTCCTGGTTCAGTGAGACAAAACGCTGCAAATTTGCGTCCCGTCGCTAGATCTGGTAGATACTTGCTCTTTTGCTCTTCAGTGCCGTAAAGAAGGATGCCCTTGTAGCCGATCGACTGAAATCAGTTCAGTAGGGTCAAGGGAAAGAGGAAGAACTGGGTGGATGTGCAACGAAATGGGAAACATTTGTTACAGAATGGTAATCGAGATGAGTGGGAACTCCTTATAAACAAAGAAGGAATTGTTACACACAGGGAAACAGTAGCTACTGCGTAGACAGAGCTTAAATCGAGGTTTAATTTTTCTTTTCGCGAAAAATCTTGACGGGGGAAATGTGGCGGGGACGAAGGCTGAGTACGAAGAGCAGAAAATTTGTAGACGTCTTCAAAAGAGAAATTCGTTCAGCACAGTAAACACGTGTAGCACCCAAACAGGCCAATCTTTGGAAATCTATTTCAAAAAAAAAACACCCTAGAAATCTAGCAAATGTCTCGGGTACCTCGCCCACACACCCTTCCTGCTACTGCACCCCTACAGCTATACCACTTGCCTGATGGGCGCCCATCACGACGCCAAATCCTAGATCGTGGGCGCCAATGGTTTCTGCGAGTTTCGCCATCTGACTGTTGCACAAACCAGCTCCTTCGTATTCTGGCGGTACCACTGCACCAAAGCCTCCAAGTTCACCGAATTGCTTCAACACTTCCATTGGAATCTCCATAGTTTCGTCGTTTCTAAACAAGCCAATTTATTTAGGAATCTACATGAACTATTATTGAACGGAAGCAGAAGCACACGCTTTTAATACTTAGCATTTCTGTACGTTTGCGCTCACTTCGCTTAGGCAGGTGTAGTTGATATAAAAACTTTCACCAACTTTCTTCCATAACGTCATGGTCTCATGGCCCTTATGAGAGTAAATTTGAAATAGGGACATCAAAACTGGCTATAGGGCTCTACAGGTAACACTTTGCAGAACTGGCTGAATTATCTGGAGAGAGAACAACCTAACCGAGGGGGGAACAGGGGCATCCAACCACTGGAGTCGCCGACAAAGATCACAGATCACGGTCGGAGCTTTTCTGTCATGTCTGCTCTAATATCTTCTCAAGTTTACTGGACCTTTTGAAAAGTCTGAGTATGACTGAAGTTTGAAGAGAAATTGCAAGCTGGCAATACTGCAATAGTGGAGACCCTTTGTTACAAGGTGCTGCTGGGAGAAGCTTTCATTCCTCAATTTTGGTTCCCTTAATGCTGTCGCCTTTCCACTTGCGGTATACTCCTCAGATGCTTCACTATTTCTGGATGGGAAATGTACGTACGGCGTATCCTTAAGCGGATCGGGAGCAGACTTTCTATCGCTTTGAGTAGTAGTGTTAATACTCTCGTTGCCAATACTATCGCCCGTCCCCATTAGGTGAGACTTGTTGCAAGAGGTCTATCATGCAACAAACCGCTGCAAGAAATCCACTCACTTCACAACGTCGTTCACTGTCTCGAAGAACTTTTCGGTGGGAGTGATGAACATATGAAGGGTTTCACGCTGATCGTCGTCCAACTTCAGTGGATAGGGGAAAATCTGTTCAGTGACAGCTTGTCCACGGAAAAGATTCATGATGAACGACTTGGTTTCCTGAAAAAAAACCATCGACCCATTGCTTGAAATCGAATCAGTCGAACAAAACATCGTTTACAAAAGTAATGGATTAATGGATACGGTGGAATCATCAAGGGCCCTAGTATTATTCAGCTCGATCACAACCCCCGAAGAATAATGGTAGAACATTTACAGGAAAACAGCAAAAGCACAGACTAAGATTTCAACATTGTTTTCCGTGCACAGGGCACGTTGTGATGTTAAAAGAGAGACAAATTGCTTATATAAACACCCAATCCCCTTCTTTCAATGAGCTTGTCCAATTTCTGAATGTAACAAAGTATTCTTAATTGGCTCGAATACTTGCTCGTATACCGTAGCGCACAGACTAACGGAAAGCTTTTCCGAAAAAACCGAGACACGAGGAGGAAAACAGAATTGTCGGAACGGAAAGGGTAGCTAGCATTTGTGAATAGTACTAAAGTCGGAACCATTGCATGAATAAGTGCAATCGCTGTATTCACAAATATGAATCAGCAACTACTTAGTAAGGGAGGCTTTTATATAGTAAGACAAGACTTACAACCGGTCCCTTCTCTTGCTTCTCTTGTGGTTTGGCAGCAGCGGCAGTCGAAAGTGCGGCATTTCTGTAAAAGGAATGAAAAATCCTTTCCAGTAAAGAATTACTCACACGAAACTAGAAAGTGGAAGAGGCAAAAAATTATGAACGGAATCGATACAGTAACAATTTTTCATCGTTCGAAAACCATAGCGCTGAGTAACTGTTGGGGATGCGCCGCGTATTTATATCAAGTCGCTATAATATGGAAGGCTTAACAGTATATCTGCAGCAATGGCAGTATTTTGATCAATTTCAGTTTTTCTTGAATGATGTGTGTCTTCAATCGCAATGATGATGCAGTCATACTTGACGGCACTGAAGAGCCGTGGGCCCCGCTTGGACATGTAGCGGAAACGGATAACCAGCGACGTAGTATGGACGAAACAGAGATCCATCAAATGGTAAAGGCCGAGATCGGTTTGGCTCTAGGACCAAGTTAGTGGAGTTAGTCCAAAAAACTCATTTTTTCACTTCCATATTTAGTCTCCAGCGAGACATGAGGGTTGCGTTGCGATTAGAATCGCTTTTCTTCTACAGTGATGACTATATTCCCTCTCCAACTGAGAACCTTCAACGAACATCTTCCCCTACTCCACGGAACCAAATGAGCCGCATTCAGTAAAAGCGCGGCGCCATTTGATCATCTCCTCGGCCTACTTTATACTATCTATTATGTTTGCAGTTAAAAAACAAAAACCTCCGATCAATGGCGCTTGGTTCTTCACTGCCGCCGAGTATGACTGCTGAATGGAAGTCATAAAGCTCAAATGGAACTGAAATACTGGTCATACCTGACAACCTTCGACACAGGTCTGGCAGCAGATTTGGCAAGTGTAGAAAGCATTTCTGAAAAGTATTGGTTCTAGAGGAGGAAGTGTAATGTGCCAGTACAGTATCCGCCGGGAGTAATATTGAAACGATGCGAAGAACACGTACTGATGTTTATTGTTCCAAGTCGGTTCAAAATTGTGTTCATTGAAACTTGCATTCATCATAGAACTCAGCTTATAAAGCTCTACGAGATGATTCAAAGAGAACCTGACAAGCCTTGTTTCAAAGAAGCTCCATTTTAAGCAATCCCCCTATTTCAAGGGGATTTCGTCGCATTTATAAAATTTAATTCGTTTACAAAGCCAAATCGAACCACTGCGAGTATGCCGTTTAATTTCCTAGATAGAATAAAAGCTATCATATAATATTCAGCTATCATATATAATTCATCTACATCATATATAATTCAACTCTTGATGCATACTTTTCCGTTTTCATTTTCGGTCTCTTGTTCTTCACTGACCGAAGATCGTTCTCCTTTCAAACTCGTGTATGCACGTCACCATCCAACGAATGGGGGATCGCTCACGGAGAACAAAAGACCAAAACTGGGAACAAAACTAAGTTTTCACTAACAGAGAAAAAGAACACTTATAATGAAGGATATTACTTATTTCTTGCAGAACCCCTGCTTTGGTCTGGTACTGTTCATCGATTCTATGGGTATCTTCTGAAAATCACACGAGCCACCCCTCTGAAATGGGCGGTATGCCCTGAAATCAAACTAATCCAGAGTGAAGCTTTTTTCAACTTTCCGAAACTCGATCATGTAAAGCTCTTTGAACTGAGTACAGTGGTGTACTCTACATTCTAAAATCCCATTTGAGACGAAGACCATAACGAAGGACTTTCGCGTTTTCTGCTGCGAGTAAAGTTAGAAATTCTTTTGCCAAGAACTGTATATTGCCTGAACCTATAAATCATCAAAAACAGGCAAATTATCATATCAGCAAACTCAAGCATCATGACTTTATATAATGTCCGCTGTTCGAGACCCTCTTGGAAGAGAAATATACGTTTCAAGGGCGATTAGACACAAACGACGGGCAATCCCAGTAATGAGTTGGGAGAGGAACAAAACAGCTGGGAAGACGATGATAAAGTGGGGGACAGCAAGTAAAGAAGGGATCATTTAATTAAAAAGAAACAGTTCGATAGGCACGTCCAAATCTGGTTGAAAGACGAAAAAATCAATTCTCGTCTGTCTATGTTTACGATATTTCTCCGTACTTGCCGTGGAATCTAAATATCGACTAAAATGCGAAGGGATCACAAATAAATAGCTAATTCATGAAATGCTCTGCACGAAACCACAGGTGCACTTCTATCTTATCGTCCTGTGCTGAGAGATATTTCGGGAACCACGTGAAGTCAAAAAAATCCCTTCTATTCAGCCTAATTGTATGCGAAAATGAATTTTGGCCATAAGAATCCAAGGGATTTTAGGTTGGGAGAATACTTTCCGACCTCTGATCTGAGGTAAGCCCATTCGCGAACTAATTATAACAGGAAGCACTTCACTTAACGCCAGTTATCATGGGCTTGCAGCCTCTCCAAACTTTACCATCCAACTTTTTCGAGAGAAAATTCCGGCAACGGAAGTTTGATTATGCAAATAATGGCAGGTGATCTCAATGTTAATTACTCAAAAGGAATAGTACTGAATACCACAATCCTCCTCGCCTGGTACCGCTTGTCGCTTTTTGAGCAGATTTTGTGGCACTGGCTCGTGCCTTTGCTTCAGGTGAGGTCCACGAACATGCATCTTCATCAAAATTCGCTCGTTTCTATGAAATTTTTGCTATCTCTCGAAAACTTTTTTTCATTCCGACTTGCCTGGTATGAAGAGAAGTGGTTTCTAAGGTTGCCGCGTTAGTTTGCGCAAGGTGAACGAAAGGTGAACTTTCTTTCAAACCCATCACGATTCGTAGAAGATGATTGCGAGGTACGACCCAGAGTCAGAAACAACCCCAAATCCGAAACTACCAGTGAAGGGTTGTTCTTCATTTTATTCTGTTCACCAGACTAATGACAGAAATAGAGCTAATATAATATTTACAGTGTGGGAGAACTCTCTCCAAAAAGACAAGTCAATTGAACAGAAAATAATGAAAAGGTCACAGAACCGCTTCAGACCTCAGGTCTCAGATTGATGCTACCGTAATTCACAAAGCAACAACATGCTTTATGCAGGTGCAACCTAAATCGCATCTTGGTGAAAAATCCGAAAGCATGGCCGAACGCCGATCAACTGCAATGGCGAAAACGGGGAAACATGTTTTCAGAGTAAAGCTTCGAACGAAAGCAAAAACCAAAAGGGTCATATCAAATAACTATCTCTATCTTTTGAAATCGTTTGTTCACAGGGCACATTGACGGATGGATTGCAAATAATTATTTGTTTACTAGAATAACTCACTAGAGAGAAATTGCGAAATTTTTCCGACAAACAAAAAGTACTCCACCGAATCAAAAATGAACGAAAGGCAAATTATCCAGTTGTCTTTTGAGTAATGAGTTTTCTAAGCTACTTCAGTATTTATTGACTATTTATTATTCATTCAACAGAAGGTATGGATCTTAATCTCGTTAACCCATACCCTTCATAGAATACAGCTCCACACTCAAGAAACTCAGATTGCGTCCTTGATACATCATTCAGGAGTAAGATCAGCTCCTCATTGACTTCCTTACTATTTGGTTATAGAGAGACTTCAAAGCATACGAACGAATTCCATGAAAAGCGATTAAAAATGACGATTCGTTAAATGTTGGCTAAATGAGAATTTTGTGATAGCGAGCACAGCACACTACTGGCCGTTCTTATTCGATGATGTCATTTACAGAACAGGAAAAACTTGCGACATGAACAGCACTTCCTTTATTCAGAGCAATAGAGACATAATAACAAGAAGTAAACAAATAAATAAAGAAGGTAAATGAAAAGTAACGTAAGAATTGCACAGAATGAAGTAAGCAATGCGGCACCGCCACCCAGTGGTCGGACTGACCAGAAAGACTGGCTGGCCGTCGACCACCCGCACAATTGATCTGTTGTTGATGGGAACCTTCTGGTCAACAGCGACCGACTACTGGCAGTTATCGATCACTGACTACTTGACGTCCGATCAAAAAGTAAAGTTGCAAGCTCTTAAACTAAACTAGTTAATGATGAAGAGTAAATTCTTCGGTGTTCATCAACTACGTTTTTTGGGATGCGCCCTGCACTCGGCTTCCATACAGAATGGTGGTGGCGATTTGAATGCGTACGTGGCCTATACATGATTTGCGGCAGTCAGCCGATGTTCAAGTCAGCACTTTTATCCTCCCGGACGAGACTTCTTCCAATATACGGACCACGGAGGGATGAAAGTCCAGTTAGCCTGCGCGAGAATCGATCCGTGGTTCGATTCCTGGGACAAGCGTGTGTGATAATGCACCCTTTGTCACTATACAACTTCAACCCGTCTAATTAAGTATAGATCAGAATAATTTTACCGTATCAACATGAGAAAATAGATTCAGCAGCTGTCCTAGCACCATTCGATTATACCTGTGTAAGTTCTTCTCTCTCCTCTGGTTATCCCAACAATCTCCATTCGTTCAACGTAAATCATCATTCGCAATACTGGTTCCATCCGAATAATTTTTATTGCATCCAATAAATGCGAAGCCTAACCTCAGAATCGCCTTCGTTTTTTTTTTGTTCAGATCCACTGTGTGAAATGAAAACTTAGGAAGTAACTGGGCATAGACCGTTCCAGATGGAGCAGAGCTAAGCAAGTAAGCAACATGACCGTATGAAGTAAACAATTTGACATCAAAAATGGAGTAAATAGAAATTCTCATCAGAAATATGCTTGCATCCTTGCACCTGGGACCCGCTCTTTCACATAAACTATAAGTAACGGCAAATTCCAAACACGTTTGCCTGGGTATCTCCGCCGGAATGTTCCCAATCATGCAGTGTGAATCATGGAAAAATTCTGAGGTCTTCTTCCTCGACGGAGCCTACTCCTCTCGCAGAAGTGCACCTTAAGACGCACGAAGCTTTCACCTTTCAATATGCCCCAATCCCAGACCGAATGGGTACTATGATCCGCTCACCCTTATCCAATCCCTCATCACTAGGGACCAAACAATGGTAGGGGCCAAGACACAGCTGGGAAATTTACGGAGCTTCTTTGTGTGTCATGGCATCAGTGATAACCCGTGAAATACTCTTATCAGTTCACTTTGGAAACTACATGTCAGAGAACAGCCTACAGCCAGTGATAAGAGTAGGCTAAACGATATGCGTGATAAGAAACCACCATAAACAACTGTTTCGAGAAGCTGCTAATGCCCATATGAAAGGAGACGGCGAGGTTAAAGATTCTAGGAGAAGCGTGTAGGACCCTCTTTCCATTCCCTCTAATCTCTGAGTGGATGACCGTTTCAGATAGACGGACTAGTAATATACGGTTACGCTGATAGCAAGGAGGGAAGAGGACCAAGCAAACCCATTCTTCGAGCAGAGACTCTTTCCCATTTACCCCATTACATTTACTTGACTCTTTTTAGCAATTGAAGAAACTAGCGGTGAAAAGGTTAACCGCGGGTATTCTCGGGGGCTATTTTTCACCAGGGCTGGTCGATACCATGAATCGGTTCGGAAAGTTAGAGGGCACAGTTGACTTGGACGAGGTTTGAACTTTCAGGACAAGAAGGCAGTAATAGCTGCTAACGCACGTGCGCAATCATTCACTGCGCAGTTCTCTGTCTTCAGCTGAAAATGTAGATACGTGGACCAAAAGACACATGGAATCTAGCCATCTGGGCGATTAGTGTAAACATTACACCCAAAGTCCAACTGAAGCCTTCAAAACAATACAGAAATAAGGTCAACTACGGTACTCCTCAAGTTCTGACGAAATCGGCAAGACCGATATGCTAGCTAAAAAAAGCTACACTCTCACTGCCAGAACTTAACAATCACATCCAAGACATCAGTACATCGAGCATGATCTCAACAGAAATGTTTACGATGTGGGATGCACAAATAAGAATAGCAGTGATGAAGATACTATTGAGGCAGGCTGGACTTAGAAATAAAAATTTATCTTGAACTCAGTCACACCCGATAGGTAGAACATAGGTACCCGAATATCGAGTAAAAGACGAAATCGTTTGGGAAAAACCCGTTGTAAACCCGTTNTGATCTTCGAAAACCACTTCAGAAGTAGATTACAATTCGTAACCAGGAGTTCAGATAGACGCCAAACGCATGGCGCACACTTAACAACTCTTCTAATCGCTACTGGTTTGTGATTATCATTATTCCAAAGACATTTAGCCTAGCCAGCGAAGGATGCATCGAAGAAGAAAGTGGAAAACATACAGGACCATCAAAAAACGCTATTACAAGTGGATTACATGAAAGTAAAACTGAATAAAACCTAAAAATTAGATGGTAAATTATATCTGGCCTTAATACAGTCACAAATTAGGAAAAATTACTCTCAGAGGCACCTAGGGTTACTGGCGGAATCAGTGCCCACGTGGAGGTAGCGCAGGCGCTCTATGAGACGTCGCTGTACGTCAGCGTAGTGGTGTACCCGGCGGTGGACATTGTACCTTGATCGCCGGCGCCGTCAGACCTGCTGTTCCTACCAGTCGCATTGCGAAACCTAAAAGTAAAAGTTCAAAGCAAAGGCATGGAAACGAAATTCATGGCGAAATACTGAAACAATTCAGAATGCTGGGGCCCAAAAACTGTTCCCTAAACTAGTCCAAAAAACGCTAAAGTTGTTCAGATACATATCGATCGACAAACCGTGAGAATTACGCAATCATCGCCTTTGCCAGTGTAGCAGAGGTGAGAAAGAAAGAAAGGAGAAAGAAAACGTAGGAAAACCCATGAAAAGAAAGGACTAACGAAGTATGTGGAGCTGATTAATCAGTCCAGAATGCGCCGTGCATTAGTATTTCACTCGTAGTCAAATTGTTCTCAAAAGCGCTTTTGGGAAAGGTGTTGAAATTTCGAGACCGGCCATGATTTTTTAGTGTGTTCGCCACTAGAGACAGAATAACTTGTCAACTCGAAGATTAGAATCCTTCCAAAGCTGGGACAGTCCAAAGAATGCACTCTGATTGCATTTTAATGCACTTTGTTTTATCATCTATCAATTATATTCTCTCTTACACAAAAGAAAACCTTTGCCATTATTGGGGTTATTTCCCATCACTGAAAGCTAGAAAATTCACCTATCAAAACCAGTAAGCTGTCATCAGAAATCCCTGTAGCTCCCAAACGATAAAGAGAAAGAGCTGTCAGCGATAACGAACTTTAGGATACGCCGCATATGCGAGTTTTCACTCAGAACCGTACTGGCTTTTGACCAGCAGACCAAAAGAAAATGTATTGCTCAACGTTTTCAATATTCCAATTAGAGCTTATTGATAATTTAGCATTCTTGAACAGTCAAAGTGCTGAAATGTGCTTAGCACGTTTGCTATCTCTCGTCAGGATCCATCTCATAAGGAACAAAACTGTACTAATTAAAACTAAATATAATTTTTTGAGTCGAGTAATCTCCTCGTGCGAGAAATAGATGGAATTTGGATTTTGACAGTTCGTTTTAAAATTACCGATTTAGTATCCAGAAGAGCTGCAGGGGCTTGAACAGACTTCCCGATAAGCCTTCAAGCCTAAGCCTCAACCCAACAAGGCGTTTACTTTCGGTATTACAATTGGACTTACTTATGATATTACAAATGGCTGTCCGGAACCAATTCAGGTATCCTTGTGATCACATAACTACTAGTATATTAGATATTGATCGACATCAAAGATGTACTACTATAAGAGTCAAGTTCGCAGATCTCCTTCAAATGATACTGTAGCTCTTCGTTCTTCATCCCGCAAGCCTCCTCGACATCAACTATTCACATTTCAAGTGGAAAAAACCACATATTCTTTGCTGCACACATGAAGCCTCCGTTGTCAATTGTAGTTTTCTTTCGCTGAGCGAAAGCTTGGTCCGTTCTTCTGCATATCTCGCCCACTCTTGTTGGGTTTTCCCTAGTCTAAACGTGAACCCCTTGCTCAGAGGTTTTTTGGCCTTCTCTGAAACTGGATCATGGATGGCTCAAAAACTTCTTCTGATGGGCCTTCCGTTGCTCGTCTTCGTCTGCTACCCAAAGTTGGTACTCTATTACCTCAACCTCGGATCGACCATCTCAGGTTTTTCGAAAGTCTGGGCGTAACGAAGAAAGAATAAAGATTGATTTATGGAGAGCTATCCCCAATGACTTCACTCAGCGAGGTAATACATATTTTTCAACAAAATGGACTTGGAGCGAGATACTTTTATGCCTCCTCATGGTAAAGATGATCATCTTATGTACCGGTATTGATGTCTCAAAGCAATAAGCCCTCGGCTACCACCAAGCATTCAGAAGAGCTCTTCTGTAGCGCACACCACATTCCTTCCTTTTTTAAAATCTATCGGGCAAATGTAAGGCAGTAGTTAGAAGCGTGATCGGACTTATAACCATGGATCGAAGCCCATTCAGATCAATCGCGCATTCTACTGTCTCCAAGCTGCATTTTCGCTGGCAGACTCATGTGTAACGATGAAACCGTCGTGTACGATAAATCCCAATAAATTATTCACAGAAACACTAATATGACCAATGACATCTATAGAAAACAATGGTGTGGCGCGTTCCCAACTGCAATCAGCACCTAACAATCAACTACCAAAAAATACTGTGGGACTCCTATTCAGTATGCGCACGCATTCGAATTCCATTCAGAACAGTCATGCCCGTTAAATGACTACTTTATATGTACATTGACTAGAGTCTAGCAACAACAGCCTGTCTTCCTTCCGACCAGCACAATCAAAAACTCAGAACAGCCAAGGAATGGACATGTATGTATCAGTAAAACTACTTGTGTACCCATTAAATCATAACGTCTTTACCCAACCCTACCATTGGTACAAAGTCCACGAACCAATCGATATTCCCGGAAACCACTCTCCACCAGTAGTCACACGGGAAACAAGTGCGTTCTTTCAAATGTTCATTGATTTATTACGGGTAAAGGAAGTACATCATTCTGATTTCAACATTTCTTTTCCCGAGTAATTCACACACAACATCATCATTTGCATTTTTTATCACTCAATACCAGCAAATACGAAAAAAACGATGTACAAAAAGAAATCTTCACATGATATCAAAATATACAGTATCAGGATCAGATCACTGATTAACTGCCACAAAACATTACACAAATCAAATTAATACATGCTAGTGATCTGTTCTACCCAGGGATGTAATGTGAATGGAACGTTGTTTTAGAAATGCTTTCATGATGAACAAATCTACACACAGAAATGAGAAAGAAATAGATAAACGATCGATTCAATCGATCCACAAACAGAACAAAACACATGATACTTCATGACAGTTTAATAACACAGAAAGTAAACAATACCTGTCCATTACGGTAAAGAGCGATCTGTGATGATCGTGTAAGAATGAAAGAATTTTAGTTGGTAGATGATAGCCTTCAGCCAGCCCGAAATTCTATTCCAAGCTCACGGCACATAACCCTCGATCACTTACAATGATTTCGGGGCACTTTGAAAACATGGGCAACACAGTCTTATAGCTAAGAGCTCTTTTTAAGAAGAGGAGTTAAGAAAGAGAAGGTGAAGAAGCAATTCTGAAATGTTCAGTGTCCCGGTGTCAATAGGCAGCACATAACGGTGAAAGATCATTTGGCTTCCCACTCATAAATTAAAGGATATTAACGAAATCTCAACCACCGCATGTGCGCATATGAAACGGTATCGATTATACGCGAGTAAAATCTATCGTTTTCAGTTATAGTGTCAGTCATTATCACAGTTACACTCATATGACACCATGTTCGATTGAAGTTCTAGAAAAATCCCGAAGAAGAAGAGCGGAAAAACAGCTAGCTGTCTAAAAATATAAGCGCCCGCTCAATATTAAGAAAGACTTGGAAAAATTGTTCTGCGCAGAACCCAATCCTATATGATAGGAGAAATTTTTCAAGTTATAACCAAGCAGGAGATGGTATTTTCACCCTTCTGAAATAAAAAAAAAACTATGAAACGGTGTCCCACTTGCACTTGCGACTGCAGGGTGGCGTGTCGTTGCCCATCCAGAAAGCATCTGGGACTGACCTTGACTTGTCATCAACCCATTACTATCACCAAATAAATACTATCACTATTGATGAACATAACAATAGTAATCTACAGTGCACGATCTCAAACGCCAATCAGTGAAAAAAGGGCAAAAAAATACTACGAGCAAGTTCTTCTGACTTGCCTTCCATGGAAATTTACATTCTCAAAAGAGAGGGAAAGCTAACAGTAAAGAACTCAAACGATGACGAATGTATTATGCACATTTACAGTAAGCGTATGTCCGCTATGCACATAAGACTTTAGAAATCATGGATGAAATATAATATCCTACTTCTTGATGGAATCATGCAACGTTGGTTACTCATGTGTTAGAAGACGTATACGCTTGGTTGGCGGTTCGATGCCTGACACTGAAAAACAAAGTCTTCTTCATCTAACAAATTCAGGTCTGAATAACAGCACACCAATTAACTCTTAAACGTAAACATAGATACTTTTTCGTTGGGAAACCCCGCTATGAATTTGTTTTGGTTTCAGAAGTCAAATACTATTTTAAACATCGTTGAATGAAAGAGACCGCCTCGAACATGCGCTCAACCTTACACCCTTACAAAAGCGTCGAAAACATATTTGAAAAGGGAGCTAATCCTTGTTCTTAACCTCTCACCATACAGTCAAATCTGATGAAAAAACCAAGTGAAACTTACTGGAAGAGCTTAATGACACTCCATGGAGACTGCTAGCAGCGCTGCTCACACTTCCTATGCACGGCTTTCGTTCACTGGACATATGAGCAACGATTTCCGTCACGAGGCAACCATGATCCCGTGTTAATTCTGCCCAAGTATCTGTCTGAAAATTCCCAAAAATTCTAGCACAGATTCACCAAAAAGAAAGAAAATGCAACAGCTAAAAGTAAGAACAGAATCAAAGAACACCAACCTGAATGACACTGTTGATATTCTGCGCAATGAATTTCACCGCCTCATTTTTCAATTCAGCCGAGTTGTACATATCAGCGTAGACGAGAAATTTACATGCTGTATCAACGATCAAACCACTCCTCAAAACCTAAATAATTTCCAGCATACGAAAAACAAATTCGCAGATTGAGCCTCCAACTCTAATGCAAGCAAAAAGTTCACTTTTGAATACAACTTACATGATCAGCCATATCCTTCAATCCAGGAAGTTGGAATCTGTCCGCAGCCGCAAGCAACTCCAAACCCATTTGTTGAATGTTGGGTGACCGGCCAGAGTACATATACATTAATAACTCATGCATTACCTTAATGACAATAAATAAACTCCCAAATCAGTTCATTCAAAAAACTAATTAATTGTCTGTAACAACACCGAAGCCATAATGAGAACAAAAAAATTAAAAAGAAAGCTGCAACCGTACCTCGTAATCTATATCTTCCAGGACAACCCGATTTGTTTTTGCTTCTTCCGTATGCGGCTCTAACATGGCCGCGAATACCGGAGATCGTGCTGATAGGACTACCTAAAGGCGCAGATTGAATGCAAACCTAGCCAAATGTGAGAAATCAAGAAACCACTAAGAATATATAATCGAACGGTAATCGACTAGAGGTCCTTTTCTAAATGTACAAGGTCTCAAATCGCTGTTACCTTCCGAAGAAAACCCTCCAAATGACTAAGATATTGGACACGACATTTGGCCCCATGATTTTGCTTATCAACTTGGCTTCGACCCACCTTGAATCCCTCCTCAGGTAATCTACACCCTGTGACGCAGCGAGTTACTGATCGAGTAGCGAGTTGTTGCAGACATGGTTAAAGGGGAAAAAGTCATGCCAACAGATGTATATTCCAGTGAAAGCGCAAAGGAAGGGATGAGATTTGTCAAACGTGACCGCTACCAACCTTTAACGTTGCAGTAGGTAGTTCATTCACACAACCGGTATGAAATAGGGTAAAAAAAGATCAATAGAAAGGATGGAGAAACAGCATACCTTGTGAACAGGGATTTCTTTATCTCCTACGACAATGGTGAAATCAGACAGTTTTGCGTCTTTAAATATTGATTCGAGATCCTTTGTTACCTGAAAGATAGATGTTTTGCAACCCCATTGACATTATCCTCCCCTTCCTAAGGAACAAGAACTTGCATAACTTCAAGTGAAGAATTACCTCTGCTGGTTTAGGTTCGGGAGGGCCGAGAGTTTTCGGCGCTTGACTAGTTCTCGTTACCGTATCGAAAGTAACCGTCATATTTAACACCAATTGCAATT
>UZAF01018765.1:0-29747 GCA_900617895.1 Haemonchus placei
ACCAAACAACTGTGGGTTGTGGTGAACCAGTGACGGTCACAGACAAATCAAGCGTTTCGCTTTCCTTGATTTGTACTGCTTCAAGTGTCCTAGTAAACGTTGGTGCTTCATGTTCTTGGATGACAGCTAAAGTTGCTGAGGTTATGACTGATCCCATTATATTTTTAGCTTCGCACGTGTACAAGCCAACGTCGTGAAGGGTGGTGGAATGTATGGTGAGTGAGTATTCGGATTCGGATATCCTAGTTGAAGTGATGTGTAAACCATCAATGTTAACTGGTTGACCGTCTTTCTTCCATGTGATTTCTGGGACTGGAACTCCTTTAACGATTACCGACATGGTCGCTGTTTCACTTTCCTTCACTTCAGTGTGCACAAGTCCCTTGATCAGAGAAGGCATTTCCTTAATCTGAATCACTTGTACTTCAGCTGAGCTCTTGGCTGTTCCTGCCATGTTTGTCGCTTCCACCGTGTACTTTCCTGAATGTGAGCTTCGAGATTCTCTTATGATCAGAGAATAGGTGCTAGATGAAACGTCGTGACGAATCTCGTGTATCTCGTCTTGCTGTATTAACTGTCCGTCTCTAAACCATGAGACTTGAGGCTCTGCGCCAATTATCTTCACCTCCATTCGAATTTCTTCCTTCTCCGTGATCGTTAAGCTTCTCAGACCTTGCTCAAATATTGGTGGTGTAACTTTTTGTGAAACTTTAGCAGTAGAAATCGCTGCCCCGACAGTGTTTTTCGCTACAGCTCGATACATTCCAAAATCGTTCCTACACGTCTCCTTGAGCAACATTCTCCAATACGTTTTTGTTATATCATGTTCGACAGAGATCCGATTCGAGGATAGCATTCTAACGTTTTCACGGTAGAATTCCACGGAAGGTTGAGGAATACCTTTCACCGCACAGAAAAGAATTAATTGTTCACCGATCGATATCGATTGATCCGTGAGCCATTTTGTGAATGTTGGTGCGAGTGCTGTAATGCAGTTAGTTTGAGGATGCAACACACGACAATTAAAGTGTGGATCGAATCTTCCAGGGTCTAAATTCACTATGACATGAAAATACTTGCGGCACTGAAGTCGATTAAATCCACACTTGTGCAAAAAACTTCAAAAAATAGGAAAATCTATAGTTAATTGTGCTTTGTGATTAATTGTGCAGGGTTGATTAATGGATTTAGTATCAAAAGGTATATATTTTGACGGAGTGATCGGCTTGCTTGAAAAAAAAATTGTCAAAAAAATTTGAAAGGCTTCACAGCACTCACATTCTTCCACCTTCAGCATGGCCTCAGTACGACTTGTTCCAGCAACATTTTCAGCAACGCAGCTGTATTTACCTTCATGCTTTACCTGCAAAAGAAAAGCAGTCAATTAAAATTAGCTGCATTAACGTAATATAATTGACGTACTTGAGTGGAAGTGATGACTAGTCGCTCGACGCCATCCTCGCTTTCGATAAACACTTCCCTAGCGTGTTCTTCAAGAACTTTCTGAAATATCATGCAAATAGACTACGAAGGAATAAACTCTTACATGTTACTGTATAATATCGGATATTCGCCGTAAAGTAATGCCGGCTCAGTCTGAATGCCGGGAATGCGGGTTAATGGTCTGAATCTTCCCACCGACACAGCTCAGGGGAAACCGCCCTAAGAATAAGCAGTACGAAAATGCCTACTGTCGCTCGTTTTTTACCATGAAAAATCCTTATAATTATTTCGAAGTACTGACCCTTCAAGTTTTTTTTTGCTCAAGCTGGAATAATTTGGAGAAAAGTTTTGTGAATAGGTAAGTGGAAGAGCTTCCTACCACAGCAGTAATCATATGTCCACTAAAAGGATGAGCGCCAAACGGTCGTGGTCTGTACTTTGCATTAGAGACTTGTAATTTCCCAAGGATTAAGCCGGGAGCCGAAAGTAAGCCCTGGGTGAAAAGCCGTGATGTAATTGAACTTTTTGCAATACCGACACGGTGTTGCCGAATGTGTTGTATACAAGGTCTAATTGAGGCTGAGTGATTCATATCAAAGGGTTTTTTGCGTAAAAGGTGATGAGAGAGATTTCCGGAATAACAGCGCTTCATCGTTTTATGGAGTAAGCTCGAGGCCAAATTCATCTCATTTTGAAAACACTTAAATTCATGATCTAAAAACGGCGTGTTTTCCTAACAACGCATATACAATATTGTGGACATGATTTTTCAAAAACTTTGAAACTCACATTTTCGTGGTACCAAATGACATTTGGTTTTGGTTCACCGACAACTTTACATTCGAAAGTAACTTTCTCGTTTGTCATTGTAGATTTATCTTTTAGTTGAACGATGAACTCAGGTGCACGATCTGGCACTTTATCGAGAGTTTCTGAAGTAAATCAGGGTAATATTGCTTCACGTCTTGTCATTGAAGGATTCCATACTGGCATACTCACCAACAACTGTCAATGTTGCTTCACATCGGTCTTGACCTGCAGTGTTCTCAATAATTACGGTATATTTGCCTGCGTCTTCTGGTCGTACATCATCTGTAAATATTACTTATTTACTTTTTCCTAAGAAATTGCTGCGAGCCCTTATATCGTTGGGGAACGAAAATCTTCGGTCGAATGCTACCCGGTGGAAACCTTTTCTTTCTAATATTAGCTTTCCATCGCATCCCACTACCACATACTTCCAATTATTTCTGCCAGTAATGTATTTTATTTCAGCAGTAATGACAACAGCAACTAAACGGAACTTATCCACTATCGAATTACTTCATCTATGCGGGACCTTCAGAATTAATAGGGTGTTTTATCCGGCATTCAAGATTGGCCAACCACTTTTTCGGAGCCTTAGTTTTTCTACTGCTTTCTAGCTGTTGTGAACGTTTCATATATCATTGTCTTTTCCTCCTTAAATAATTTCATTCAACCCTTCCTGTTTTCTCTAATTCTCTTTCCTTTTTCACTTCCTCTTTCCTATCCTGTAATTTCCTATTCTTTCCTCACTGTTTGAAGAGGAACTTGTGCTAAGCCCATGTGCTCATTATGGACTGTAAGAAACCAGTTACTAACTAAGATGCGTTGAATGCGCGTAATATGTGTGTTTTCGAAGAAAACTTGGGTTTACTGCTGGACAGTCACCGTCTTTTGCAGGCCTATCAGAAACGATGCTACTATAATATTTGATTCTGTGTACAAGATTCCTCTCTACAGTAGTTGATATTGTCGGAGGTCCTAAGACGTTCTACATTCAAAAGGCTGAACCGTCTGTAGCTTTGGTAAAGCTTGAAAGGAAAATTCTGATTCCGCGTCATAGTAGCTCAGTAATTACTTGTTAAGTTGATGTTGTAACACTCCAATAGCTGGCAAAGGTGGGTGTGGTGCATTAGGAACGAAATGGTCGCGTCGCGGTGAGAGGGCCGTCGCGTGCGAAGGAATGTAGCAGGATGCAGCAGTAGGTAAGAAATACAAAAACAAATGTACTAATAGTAGAATTGTGCATGAAATAATGATCGCATATCGATTGAGCTGTAGAGAGCGCTAGAGCTGTAACAACGGCAAATGAGTGGCCCGCGACAGCCGCGTGCGGCGAATCGATTACCCAAGATCGTTCCTAACGCCCGTCTCCCGGCAAAGGTTTGATCTTCGGTATTAGGGTGATTGAATTCTAAGGTGACTTCACATTCATTCACATTAGGTGACTATAAAACGTACCAATGATTAATTCATGAGCGACGTGTCCTTCGATAGTTCGTGTTTGGACTCGAATTCGAGCAATAAGTTCAATTTCTTTGCCATCTTTCAGCCTGAAAGTGTAGTGCGTCAATCAATATGGCAGATGTTTACAGAACACCCGTAGTAAACTTACCATTTACAGCATACGCCTTTGGTATCCGGTACAACACATTCGAAAATGGCCTCGTGACCACGTTTTGCTCTGGAGTCCTTGATTTTCGTGATGAACTTCGGTGCCATTACTGGTGTAGGTGTTCGCATCAATTCTTCACGAAGGGATTCATCATCGGTTAGCGTCATATCGTCAGCGATCACCTAGATTCAAAGCCATGGCGATGAAGAGAGAGGATATCGTCACTAGGACCGACTGCTTATCAGGAATTTCATAAAATGTGTTAGTAAAAAATCAAAGTGATCTTACATCTTCGGCTTGTGCTTCGGATTCGCTCTCACTGAACATCTCGCTGGTATAGGTGACCATGTTCGCCGTACACGACACCTCACCGGCATCGTTTTCCGCCTTAAATGTACCTATCAACTTCATACATTAGTACGGCCCTACGAGGATTTCTCGAAATGCGGCGACTGGTTCGCAGGAACGTCGTGCCGCTTTAGGAGGAAGCAATGCATTGGAGAAGTTAAAATACTCCCGAAAACATACCTTGCAGATGATTTCTCCAACGTGAATATCAGGATTGAAGCTGTTAATGGTGAGCGTAGAAGTTTTGTCATCAGTGACGATGGAAATCTCGCTTGAGTTTGTCACTTCCTTGTTGTTGATGTACCATGTTAGTGTTGGTTTGGGGTCGCCAGTGAAGACAACCTAAACCTTCTTGTTTGGAGAGAATTGGCCAACTACTTAAGGTTCCTACTCCTAGAATTATCGGAGTAACCCACCTTATGCACTACTTTGGTCTCTTTTCGGGCTCGTACATTACTTAGCCATTCGAGGAAGTCTGGCGGTTCTCCACGAGGCAATACCAATAACATTGCCTCGCTGGACGCTTTGCCGTACTCGTTGACGGCTTCGCAGACAACCTGAAGTTGAGTAGCTCAAAGAGAACTGCCTGCAATAATGCTGCGACCTCGAATTGAGTATCCCATTTTTAGACTGAATATGAACCTAGTAACTACTATACTACATTTGCTCTGAATCACGTTCTTCGACAGAATTGGACTTTTGGCCATAGTGCCTCTTTTTGGAAATCTTTACTTACCTTTCCGCTGTAGTCACAAGTGATGTCCTTGATGGTGACAGTGTAGGTACCTTTTTCAGAGTGAATCTTGATATTCTGGGATTCTTCCAATTTTTTGCCATTGACATACCTTAACAGTCAGTCATTCCTTGTTGTGGACTCATGACTACGGCAAGATTGTTCAGCTAATGCCGAGAAGTTCAACTCGTAAACGCATATGATAGGAGTTGTCACCAATACCTCCCATTAGCTCCCGAATGGTAGCAGAAAAAGAAAAAACTAACCAAGAAACGACTGGAGTGGGCTCTCCGAGAAGAACCGCCTTTAGCTTGAGCGTATCGCCTTCTCGGCATGTCGCATCACATAGCGATGTTTCGAATTCGACGGGAATCGGTGCCACAACTTTCAGTGGTCCTTCTGTTGATACTTCACCCATCTGAAGTATAATGTCATACAGTTTATACATTTTTTCGTGTTTCCAATCTTCCATGCTACCCCGGTCGTTCAGAGATTAAGATTACTCGTCTTAGGTCAGCCTCCACGAATAAGACAACTAGTATGAATGAAGTTGAACTGATCGCTAGTTGGCTTGATTACTTGCAGTTCAATTAAAATGAGTGGAATATATGTGACTTTTAGGCGGTCACAAGTGTCGAAACCTCCATATATTTCAATCGAATTATCAAATCTACAAAATGGGAACAGTCACGGTAAGGTAGTGATGATGTGACTAACATAGATTTGCGCGCGGTCACGGTAGCTCAGTGGTACAGTGGGTAAGTTAGAGTGATTTCGGGGACTCGGGTAGTTCTTATCGCAATCACTTAATTTCTCCTTCTAATAGGGAAAGGACTATGGTCAGAAGCGAAATTAGTATGATCAAGCACCTTACCTTATTGTAAGCGACACATTTGATTTTTCCGGTCATGTCAGCCGTAACTCCATGAATTGTAAGTGAATACACTCCATCTACGTTCTTGATTTCAGTGTCTTCGGTTTCACAAACCAACTGAAAAGAATCACATGGCAACTGTAAACGCATAGTCGAAAGAAACTGGGTAGGTGGTAGCCGATGGCCAGTTTTTATCCCTTCTTACCATCAACAATTACACAAAAATGGAACTAGAGGAAAAGCAAAGACATGGACAGTAGATACCTGGTTGTTAATATACCATTTAACGAATGGTGTTGGATCGCCGGTAATGAGAAGTTTGGTCTGTAGCGAATCTCCCTCTGTCAGATTGATCGGAGCGATATCGCTTTGGAATGCTGGTTTCGCCATGGGACGCTTCTTCACCACACCCAATGAAGCGGAGCATTCTGCACAATGTGTTTTTGTGTAAGACCGGACATAAAAGTGAAAAAAACTTCTCACCAGCAGTTCCAAAATAGTTTTCGGCTTTAATAGTAATTCTGCACTTGTCCTCCATAGCTGTCGAGATAATCTTAAGCTGAAGCGTGCCATCATCGGCATGGGTCAGTACGAAGTGGTCGTCACTGCTGAATTCTTTGCCGTCTCGTAACCATGTTACTGTCGGTTTCGGTTTTACCTGAAACATCGGGAATCCGAGGATTCTTATGATATGGCGTTGGACCTATTGATCTTACCTCGTTCAGTTTTGCCTCCATTATGGTTACCTCACCCTCGGTGACAAGGCGATCTTCGATGTTTTTCGAGAAAGTAGGTGCTTCACCTACTCGCTTTACATTCAGCTGCACATTTTGTTTCTTCGTGCCGCTGGTGTTCGAGGCCTTCAAGCATAGCCCATGAGCGGTTGTAGGAGTTCTACATGCTAGCGCGATGAAGTAACAATCCTACCTGGCAGGACAATTCACCGGATTGTTCTGGGGTGATTTCCTTGATCTCGATGGTGTGTTTGCCGGCATCATCGGTTACAGTGACGTTCCTAAAAACGACCCGAATCATACACTACGATAGAATGCATTAAGTGCTCCATCTTAGTGAGTTCAGATGAACTTCCCACATTCTGGCCCTTGGCATCATCTCTGATCATTTTCCCAAGAACTGATGAAGGTAAAAGAACGAAATCATCGATGCATTCCTACTCCTTTGAGGAAACAGTGCGGCTAGGCTTATTCCCTCCGAAAACATGAGGGAGAATACGTTCTATCTAGACTACCCAAGCCATAGCTAAATAAAATGAAAGCATGAGTACTTACGGGTATTTGGTGATAGGCTCGCCATTCAGCAGCCATTCGACCGTCGGTTCCGGATAGCCTTCTACAGTTGACGTGTATTTTACGGTGTCTCCTATAATTCATAAGTCGTCAATGGTAAAAGTTGATGTGAAAGAAAGCAGATTGTGCTGGATTCTCACATGAGAATCGTGGAGATAAAGTCAAGGTACTGGTAGGTCCCATGGACTAGTATGAGTATGTAACCGTACCTTCTTTGACTTGACGATCGTCCATGTTGCTGGTGAACTTGGGNTGCTCATTGATCTTACTTAGCTAGCTTACAAGTAGCCTAGCTTGCTAATTACAACAGCTTACCTTCAAGGTTGCCTTAGCCTCTGCACTTCCTTCACTATTTTCAGCAACAACTCGGACTGTACCACTTTGAGCAATTTGGGGTTTGTAGATACGAATTGATGTCTTTCCGGTTTCCTCTTCGAATTTGACCTTGATTTCTTCGCTGCTCTCAATTTTCTTGTCGTTAAGATACCAAGTGATCTGAAAGATGGTCCTCCAATAATCTTCTGAATTCATAAGGTGAAACAAATCAGCTTCGTAGTTTTCAGGTTCAGCTTTAGGGAGCTTCTAAATCTGCTACAGTGACAAAAAAGCAAAATATCCAGTTTCAAATTTTAAAAATCGGCAATTTTAGAGTTCAAAGCTACACAGGTAGGAGAAAGATTACCTTGGGTGTAGGTGTCCCGACCACAATAGCGCTGAACTTCACACTGTCTTCATCGATGTAGACGTCGTGATTCTGTGGTACTTTCGTGAATTCGGGTTTGCGTGTTCCCTTCTCCACGACTATCTGTAGTATAGGGATTGAACTTTACGCCCCCTTTCATACTTAACTACGAACTTTCCGTACTTCAAGTGACTTTTTATCAAAACAAGTTACCTTTCCTGAGCATTCACATGCTCCTACAGGATTGACGGCTCTTACAACTACAGCTCCTGCTTGATCTTCTCGGATATGTTCAATGGTTAGGTGATAAGTGCCGTTTCCATCATCGCTTACCTGAAATGACACCGAACTTTCAAGATCTAGAGAGAAAACCAATTCTTCTTTAAAAGCTTTGCTGCCGAGGTGCAGTCAGGGTGATGCTTTCAAGGTTTTTTTTTCTAAATCCTGCGATCGATCACCTTCAAGACTATGTGGGAAAAACCCTGCCCACATTTACTGCTGTCTCAACAGATGTACCTAGTTCCCATTTCCCCAGGTCAGCTGTTCTAATTAAGAAAGCATTTTTTGGTCCTAACGCATAGCCGTCTATTCTTTAACTATTGGTATGCAAGCTTTCAGAAGTATTGGCACAGACCAACCCACATGCCTCCCGGTCAAAAACACGCACATTTGGGTTATTCCAAACGGTTCGCCTACACAGTAGCTTACTTCACAGGAAAAATTTCGCAGAAAAAGTATTCACAATAGTGATGAAGATGGAAAACCCGATCGGTTCGATCCAAGAGGCCTTTTGGGACGACGGGAACAGCAGAGGGGTTTCGCTAGATGCACTGCTACAGCATAAGCCATCCCCAATCGAGAAAATGGATGTTGCACTCGTAAAAATAAAAAGCACTGAGCCAGAACTGGCAAAGGCCAGACCTAAAACCGCACCTTGACATCTGGCGATGACTCCATTTCCTTTCCTTCGACGAACCATTTCACTGTTGTACTTGGTTCAGGGTTGTCAAGGGTAACAGAAAGCTGTAACTGCTCGTTCTCCTTTACGGTTTGCGAAGTGAACTGGCTCTTGAAAGTTGGTGCCGCCAACGATGGCTCCACCTAAAATTGGGAGAGTTGGTCGATCAGCTCACAAAATACTGGTAAATCGCAAGAGAATTCACTTTAGATTCACTCACTTTCAGTTCAGCTGTGCTTGAATCGCTGCCAACTGTATTCTCCGCTGTAACCTTGACCGTACCGCTGGAACTGGTAGTGGTTTCGGTTAGCTGGAGCGAGTACTCGCTTTCGTATCGGCACACTTTTACGGTCTTGCTCTCTTCAACCACTTTGTCGTTGATAAGCCATTTGACAGTCGGTTCGGGATAGCCGGTGATTTTGGCCTGAATATCAGCTGCTCATGGCTTTTTAGAGTACTCTAGTGAAGATCCAGTTAGGATCGAAAAGGACGGGACCCAGCGGCAATCACTTCAAGAAGCGACACTAAAGTCTGTATGGTATAAACGGAAATGAATGAAATTTTGAAACAATTCTAGTTTGTAGACAGTGAAGTCTTTGAGAGGCATCCTTAGCCACCCTACTGATGTAAATGACAAGTCTGTAAGTAAAGGGAGACATCGGTAAAGGTCTACTAACGAATAAAGGGAAGCCAGCTAGCGTTCGCTCTGTCTCGAACAACTGTCGCGACATGTTACTACATTGGGCACAAAAACGTTCGGTTACCCATTTGCCCTGGATCGATAGAGCCGTTACACCACAGATATTCTCACCTTGAACTCCACAGATTCCGACTCCTTGATGGTGACATTCTTGGGCCCTTCCAAAATTTGAGGAGCTGTAGATTTGGGAGATACTGTAATCTGCGATGATGACTCCTCCATACCAGCCTCGTTGACGGTGATCACCATGACTGAAACAGAATGCAGTTGTCATGAATAAGTCTGTTCAGCTGAAGAAGAAAAGAAGAGCTAGTCGCTGTTCCATCCCTAGAAAAATGGCACCTACGTTTTCCGGTGTGGGAGGGTTCGGCTTTGTCGATTGTCAGAGAAGATTTGTCGCCTTCAGTGACAATATGAACGCCATTTTTGCCATCCTGAAAACAGCTTTCGCTTAAGAGGTAGAAGTAACTGTTTGTCGTTGTGAATGGATTTTTTATTGAGAAAAAATCAAGTCAGCTTTCATTAGAGCTTTCATTTTCACATTCCAGTCTGTCCAAAGAGAGTGTATCGGCCCCAACAGTAAAACATGCTCTATTACGTCCGCAGTCTTTCGAACATCTCCTAGTCCCTTTCCACCTCAATCACCTTTGCATTCGTTCAAGGAAGAAGTGCTGAACGTTTGTATTCGCCCGAAAGTTTTCCTTCATCCTTTCGGGTCTTTCCTACAAATCACACCTACCATAACTCAACTCTGACGAGAATAGACTAATATAAGCAAACAAGGATGGGTATGACGACATCAGACGGATGGTAAAGCTGACTTTGAAGTCTCTTGTAAGAGAGACATGACTACACGAGCTTGTATTTGGGAGGGCTAGGAAAACTGCTAGTGTTTGCGGGGGATAGACTTCCTACACTGTAAGGGGTTCAGACTCAAAAGTTTTTTCAACTTGTACCTCAAGTGTCAGTCCATTTATCATCCATTTGAATTGTGGACTGCCTTTAGCGGCTATATCCACTTTAATTGGTTCGCCTAATGTCGCTTCCACGTCCTTTAGCTTTTCTGTCAGTTCTGGTTTTTCGACAACTTTCATTTCACACCTAAAATTTAAGTAACTCATTACTAGTATACCTTAAGGCCAACGTATTGAGAATAAGTGCTCACTTCGTCTCTACTGAGCCTGTTTCGTTCGTTGCCTTCACGGAGATCGTACCCGTTGGATACATCGAAGAATCGATCGTTAATTTATATACATATTTGGTCTCCTCAGTGATTTTAACCCCTGAAATTGATTTAATCATTTGTTTGACTTTTTCTCAACCCCATTCTATCAGTTCTGCTTCTCTGTACGCCTACACGACCTCACCTTCGGTCGTCATCTTCAATTCGTTGCCGTTATGGTACCACCGAGTGTCTGTGGCATGTTCAATGACGACTTCGAAGTGGCACTGCTCGCCCTTTACAACTGTCTGGTCTTTAAGATCCCGCATGATTTTCGGCATCTACAAAATGTATTTTTTTATAGACAAAAACGATATTCTTGATCAAATCAACCTCAAGGTATGCCTTGACCTGTACAGACCCCATAATAATTATTAAATATACTTTAGTGTCCAATTTATAAAGATTTCTCGTATTTTTCTTAATTCGTTAGAAGCGTGGTCGAACGCAGCAAAAAAGCCAAGCATCTAAGTAACGCTGTGCAGTAGTCTACCTCGATTGTTGTTGGTTTAACATCGACTGTCTGCGGCGCCTCCTGTTTGACGTCCTCCTCGACTTTTCCTCCAAGCGACTCCAGCACTTCGGTGCCAGTGGTTTCTGTAGCCGCTTGCATTTGTTCAGAGACCTGCTCGGTTGTGATAACCTGAGCAGTTGGCTCGGTAGTGATGTTTAATTCCTGATGATATTCCTCCTTCATCGTTTCCTCTGTCACGGTTGGTTTCGATGGAGCCATTTCAATCTTTAAAGGTGCTTTTAAATTACCAAACTAACTGTACTACTCTTGCAGAAAGCGTTGTGTGGGGTTATGGTCTGCTGTGACCTCACACGAAACTGAGAAGGAAACCGAAGAAGGACGAGTTGATAGAGCCCGATGCTGCTTAGTCAGGTTAGTAAGCGACTAAATTTCTGGTTAGAAAGCGCTAAAGAACCGAAGGTTGTTACAGCTTGGAAACCGAGGAAGTCCGTACCACGACTGGTTCCCTAAATTACCTGTGAGATCTCGATTTTGCCTTCTTGGATAGTTTCGGTAGAGGTCTTGCTTCCAGACACTTCTACCTTCTGTTCAGATACCTTAATGATGTGCCAGTCTGACGGCTGTGAAGCATTTAATGTGAGATAACTTGATCAGTGGGTTACCGGTGCTGTGCGAATATTAAGGAAAATAAAGAAAATTTAGATAATCCACATTATTTGTTAAATGTGGACTTGTAAATAGTGTTGAAAGAATGATAGATAGACTCAGGTCTCCCAATAAGGTAGAAGTAGTGAATAATGGGTACTACGGACCTTCTTCTCCTCAACTGTGAGTCGAGCGCCGGTCTCGTCCGCTCCGAGACTGTTCTCGGCGACTACAGAGATGGTTGACGAGACTGAATGTATATTCGTATCCACGATCAGCACTGACGTACCGTCGACCATCTCGACACGACATCCCTCTGTACTCTCGCGGATCTGAAAACAGTGGTTAGTTCTGATGCTTATCCTGGGGTTTGAAGTCTTCGCAGAGTTTTGGGTCGAACAGTCTTAGCTGTGCACAGTAGGACTCTAATAGAAGTACTTTTTGAGTAAAGAAACCTGTAAAAGACAGATCTGAACCAGATAGCAGTCAAGGGAGAACAAATTCAGTGGGTTCATCGTTCATGGCTGCCGAGTTCGGAAACTTGCCCCTTTTTGCGAGCACTATTAGCAAGTAGCCTGTCGCTTATAGGTATGCTCTCCTTACCAGATTGAGTATCATTTATAGATATCGATTTTGGCAAATATGAATTGTACAAAGTAAATACCATTACCTTTCTCCCATCTATTGACCATTGATAAGTTGCAGCAGGAGTAGCATCTGCATGTGCCTCGAACCTCGCCTCGGACCCTCTGAATTCAATGGTTCAACATTTATATTAGAATATAAGGACTAACAAGAAATCTGATTGAACCCAAAGCTCTCCCGAAAAAACGAAACTTCCGGATTACCTTTCGACCGTTATACTCTTCGGTTGTTTNAAGTAGCCTGTCGCTTATAGGTACGCTCACCTTACTAGATTGAGTGTCTTTTACAGATGTCGATTTTGGCAGATCTGAGTTGTACAAAGTAAATACCATTACCTTTCTCCCATCTATTGACCATTGATAAGTTGCAGCAGGAGTAGCATCTGCATGTGCCTCGAACCTCGCCTCGGACCCTCTGAAGTGAACGGTTCAATACAGAAAAAATATGACGGACTAACGGGAAATCTATTAGGAAACCAAGTTTTATCACGAAAACAAAAACTTCTGATTACCTTTCGACCGTTATGCTCTTAGGTTGTTTATCGAACGAGGGTGGGAACGGTTTACGATTCACTCCAAGTTGTGCGGTGGAAATTGCTGAACCTTCGGAATTTGTCGCTTGACAACGGATCTCTCCGGCATCTTCTAGTTTGATCCCTCGTAGCTCAAGTTTCACGGATCCGTCGAAGTCGCGGATGACAATGTTCTGGAATTTGATTTTGAGCACATGTTCCCATTTGGGTCGTTAATCCATGCTCCACCAATTTTGGTGGCAATAAAGCGAATCTGGAAGGACATCACTCTCACCTCTGAGCCGGTAATCTCGACATCCTTCCGGAACCATTTGATTTCAGGCTTAGGCTCAGCTTCAAGTCTTGCCTAAATCGATAGTCTTCGTTTCCAACCTTGTCTTACAGCGTCAGCTGATGTCGCAATGACGGGATTACAAACAAAACAAAAACAACAACGTGTGTCACCTCGAACACAACTGTGTTGCCTTCGACTTCCGTTATATCACTGAGCAATTCAGTGAATCGTGGCGCTTTCTTTGGTTTCTCCTGAGGAATGACTGTCAGACGAGCTTTCGTCTCGAATCGGCCAACGATGTTTTCAGCCCTTAAAAAATGGGATGTCAAAAATGCAAGTACATACTCAAAGTGTAGGGGATACAAGTCATATGTGAACTAGTTATTGAGGGCTTCAAGTTACCTGCATAATACCGTTCCAGCGTATTGTGCTGAATCGATTGTAAGCTTATGATCATGGTTGACGAACTGAAAGTAGAATATCGATCAGTCAGATATCGATTTTACAACGATGAGTTAAAATGGTATATCAATAAACAACAAAAACTCGATAAGGACATGGTAGAGACAAAAGTCATCGGTAAACAAACAGTAAACAATAAAATCAAAATCCGCTCTTACCTCGATTTTCACTCCAGGAGTGTCCTTGTCCATCTTTTGACCGTTAATAAACCACGTTACTTCAGGATTTGGACTACCTCGAACTGTGGTCTCAAAGACCGCGTGCACACCGTACTTGACGGTCTGAAACAGAAAACTACCATTTCTCGAATAGAAAGAATACTTTAAACTTTCTAACCTATATATACAGACAAAGTTATATGGTTCGACTCTGAACGAGGCCACGATGGTGCAGGGGCGAGGGGAAGAGGAAGAAAGAGGCAAGATGAACTGCCTCAACAGAGGCACAGTTGCCCAAGTTGCAATGGCAAACACAACACAACTCACCAACGACGCGAAGCATGGACTGCGTTTTTACAGCGCCAACATATCAATACGTACGCAAGCCAGATGGATGTCGTTGAAGGGAAAGGGAAAGAGGATACCCAATGGAAGAGAATACACTAGACGACATTTACTGACTGGTACGGGGATGTAAGTTCTCGGGGAAAGTACCTGTACGCATAGAGAGTAGAAGCTTGCCCCGCCACTTGAAAAAACAATCCTATTCGCAGCAGCCGCTTCGCGTCCTTTCAATGACAGTGTGAGTGAGTGAATAGATGGAATGTGAACGAGTGGATACCCCCAAAAACTCATGGCAGGGCAAACCAAAGGAATGAGAGGATTAGGTATAGTTGTTTTCATGAATGAATCCTTCTATCCTCTTTGTGAAGCCCTAAATTTCTCCGGAACCGTGGCAGGAGCGCTGTCTTTCAGGCAGCCCGTTTTCAAGCCCCATTCACTTTCCTTCTTTCTGAGGATCTAATAAGTTGCTTGAGGCTTCTGATGGCTTCCAAATGAAGTCCCTTGCCAATAAGTTAGTTCATCACTGAGTTCTACACAGCCTCTTAGGTGTCCACACGTTCTTCATTCTTTGAGATTAGGTGGGGGTGGTCGGAATTCACCGAGTCGTAGAGGAGTGTTGAACAGGTGGAGCTATAAAAGTGGTTGCAATGGAAAGACGACAGAAAAAACGTGCGAATCGAACCGGCATCGGTCTGTTTAGAGCTCGATAAACAGGTCATGATTAAGCAGTTACCTATGACTGTCAAGGTGGGCCATGCACGCATATAAAAAATCATTTACACCCTAGTATAAGGACTTTGTTTACGTGAAGATGACTTGTTCTGCAGAGCACCCTTTTCACAAGAAGAACAATCCAACTTACTAAAGCTGACCAGTGGTCAGTTCCTAGCTGTGAGTCATGGTCATGTCCAGTACAGTGCGAACTCATAGAGGGATCCCCAATAGCAGCCGGTACTACATTTACCATCTCCCAACATCAATTCCTGATCTACAAATCCCAGCTTGGAACAGGTGACTCAGGAGAAAAACCAGCCTTCGGCCCGTACACTCCTCAATACTGAACCACTGGAGCGAGAGCACCGTCTATGGGACTAAAGTCATCGGCATATCGAAATGTGCTCCAAGCCGTCATCAAACTTCACTCATTTACGTTTTCATGTATATATACCAGTCTTATCTATGAAATGACTAGAGTTAAGTAGCAGAGCGGTTCTTGGAAGCTTCTTCAGTACCTCGAAACTAATTTCAGGTAACGGGAGCCTATCCTCCAGATTTATAGTTGTTTTGACTAGCTAGCTAGCTAGGGGCAACTTTATGGAGCTATTGTCTTGATTACACTTTGACACAGCAGTTGGTGTTTTGGGCTCATGAGCAACGGCTGGGATCCTTTCATCGGAATCTGTCCATTCCAGAAATCATCGACTATTTCATCTAAGCTTCTTTTTCATAGCAATTTCATATTTAGAGGCATCTCTATGAATAATTTTCTTTTTGCCTTCACAAGATAGAGAGTTGTTGACCTCTTAGGGCGTAAGAATACCCTTATAGCCCTTGTCTCCTTGGAACCGGTCACAACCATTTCCTCTCACTCTACCGGAGTAAAAACGTTGTAGTTCGCTGTTTACCTGATCCTCGATGTCTTTGATAAACGTCGGAGCACTTCTTGATTCTTCTTCCATTGGTTCGACGGTTAGACGAGCTCGACTTTCAGCAGTACCGTGCTCGTTCACNTTGATTACACTTTGACACAGCAGTTGGTGTTTTGGGCTCATGAGCAACGGCTTAGATCCTTTCATCGGAGTCTATCCACTCCAGAAATCACCGATAACTTCATCTAAGCTTCTTTTTCATAGCAATTTCATATTAGAGGCATCTTTATGAATAATTTTCTTTTTGCCTTCACAAGATAGAGAGTTATTGACCTCTTAAGGCCTACGTATACCCTTATAGCCGATTATTTTCTCACTTGGAACCGGTCACAACCATTTCCTCTCACTCTACCGGAGTAAAAACGTTGTAGTTCGCTGTTTACCTGATCCTCGATGTCTTTGATAAATGTTGGAGCACTTCTTGATTCTTCTTCCATTGGTTCGACGGTTAGACGAGCTCGACTTTCAGCAGTACCGTGCTCGTTCACTGCTCGGCAGATAATTTCACCATCGTGTGCATCCACTGTGCAGCCGGAGATGATCACCTTGTAATAACCATCTGCGCCAGCGATATCTACACCATCCATGCCGTGTTTCAGCTAAAACATTCGCAGTTTTTAAAGTTCCGAGCAGTAGATATTTATTCAAAATAATAATTTTTTCTGAAGATTCCGTGATGAATTGTCAAAAAGATAAAGTCGATTTAGGTATTACTTTAAAATATTGACATCACTTGTTTGACGGATTTTTTCATTATTTATTTATTTATTTATGCACTCGTAGGCGCGCTTATTATATACGTTTTTAAAACAAATTACTGAAAACTAAAGATTTTTTGTACAAAGTTCATTCCAAACAAGGTCTACTAATGAAATTAGAACTGTCGAAGAAATTCAAAGTAATATTTTTTTAAAACATGGTAGAAATACTAACCTCTTTTCCTTTCAAATAGAATGTAACGGTAGGGTCTGGATAACCGAGAACATCGACGTCAAATGAGACCTGAATAGATTAATCAGTGATCGGAATATCTAGAGAAGCCGATCTAGTAAGCAATTATCAGTCTATTAAAAAAAATTCTTCATCGATGGAATGGGATGGCTTGGCACCGTTTCCAAATTTGGTACATTGTTTCAAATGTCAGCCTTAAGAAGAAGAAAAAATATCCAGTTTAATTCTGAGACGCTCAACTTTTATCTTTTTTATTTTAATTTACAAACTTCTTTTTTTGATGTGCATATTCCATGAAACTTTGATGCCGAGCTACGACTATGTCATTCCTTTTTTGTGCGTAATTTAGGTATTTTATTTACTTTCTAGGAAGTAAATGACAAGTCAAATGATTCGACCCACCACGGCGTTTTCCTGTACAATTCGATCCTCCAACGGTTTTGCAAATGATGGAGGTGCTGGTGGTACTCGTACTTTAAGACGTCCATCACAGCTGGTCGTTCCGAGTCGATTTGATCCCTTTAGAAGGAAACAGGTAATTACAATGCAATAATTCGTGTTTTTTTAATTATCTGTATTTTGTCGATGCACATCACCGTGCCATCTGGGGTTGCTATTATATAATCGTGTGGTGAGTAATATGGGTCCTGAATGGAAAATTTGAAGACGGGCTTCGACCCGGTTTATTCATGAGAATCCCTTGTAGGAGACGATAATGTGCGTTCTTTGATTTTAATAATTCCTGATAATTGTAAGGTAAATTATAATGCCGGTCAACTAGTCGTAGACAATGAGCGATAAATACGATGATGGTACGGGGAACAAAAAATTCAAAACTTTTGAGTTAAATTATTTTTTTTTTATTTTCAAATTTTTAAATTTGTAATCTATTGATATTGAAGATCTCCTGCATAGTTTTATTCTGTTGTTTGTTTTAAAGTGACAACGAAGTCGAAGGGTTACTGTTTCCTTACGTGTTCGCCTGCCTCATGCCCCTTGGATAAGGGTAACAGTGTAACAAACAAGTTTAAAGCGGTGCCCGGGGGGATGGGATGATACCAAGTAGAACTCCCACCCAACCTCTAGCCCATTCGGCTACCCCCACACCTGGTCAACACGTGGCTGAACGCTAAAAGACAATTTATCATGGCTGCCAATTTTCCACCAAATTTCCCTCGTCAAATTTTTTCAATTATCGCCGTTCTGGTTCGCCCAGGCCCTTCACATTCCTATCATTTGCCTCTATCGATTAGTACAATGCTTAAATAAATCTGCGGGGGTAGGTGTAATATGCCGCTCTGGATTGCTGGGCTATGCCGGTGATAGAGAACAGCTGTAACTAGCACACGAGCAGAATACTGATAAAAATAGAAAGATTACTAGAAGCATATTAAGAAAATTCGTAAGTAGGAAATCGTAATAAGTAAAAATAATAAAAAATAACATGACATCAGTGTAGCTTGAACGGATTCAAAGAAGCACTTGTTTCAATGTCTGCCCCTGAATAAGGATGAGTAGGGAACCGGTGCAAAAGGGTCGCGAGTGGATGAGAAGGCCGGCTGAGTCTAATGTCTGACAGACCAAATGGAAAAAAAAATTAGGTGAAAGAGATGTAAGAAAAAGTAGGGGTCGAGAAAAGACATGAAAAAAGCAGTACAGTAAAGTACTTACAGGAAATCAAAGAAAACGTTTTAGGTACTGTAAAGGTACTGTAACGAACCTGGCATGTGACGGTTCCATCAAAATGTCGTGTTACATCTTTAATTATGAGAATACAGATACCATCTTCGGAAATGAATCGGACCTGCAAGAAATTAACTCGTCATACTGTAGATTAAGGCTTAGTAAATAAAGTTTTTAGAAGTTTTTTTGATCACAGACAGACGGTACTGAACGTCTGGAAGTGAATGGCTTGAAATTTTGATGCCTATTAAGTAATTTTGCAAGATTGTCGAATGTTGATCTAAAGGTAATTCACTCAGATGAGTACCTTTTCCGATTCACTAAGCGGTATTCCATTAATCATCCAAGTAATTTCCGGATTTGGATCTCCAGTGATGACGGATTTAAAGCGAACTTCATCGCCTTCGTTGCATTCCACGTCTTCGATTACGGCCTGAACACAAATGGTTAGGTAACCTTCAACAACCGATCGGTGGACCTTCAACGGCGCCCTCCTTCGAGTTTTCAGAGTTACCTATATCAAGAGCAGTACCTGGAACTCCGGTGCGACATGGTTTTTGTCTGGGTCAGGTACCACAACTAATTTTGCTTTGCTCTCATCTGTTCCATATTCGTTTTGGATTTTAACACAGTACACTCCGGTATCGTCTGGTTGAGCGTCTCTATAATTCATTCGGGATTGAATTCGTCAGAAATTAGGCAGTAAAGGGCAAAGTGGAGTAGAAGCTCTGGAACTGACTGAAAAGTCCTCAGAAAGCATTTCCATGGACAATTATTTGAATAAATGAATAATTTCGAGAATACGACGAGGAAAAGGAACTCAAAACGCAAGCGGAAACTACGGAAATCGACTTTTTCAGGGTATTTTAGTAGAACCGGAAATCCTTTTTTTACCTAATTTCAAGTTTTGCATTCATGCCATCATATTCGATCTTGAAATCATGTGACGGCCGAAGAGGCTGATCATCAACAAGCCATACGAGTTCGGGTTCCGGCCAACCTTCGACCTGAAATCGGCTTCATTGAAACTGAGTTGGCACCGAAAATGGGTGCGTAACTTTTGAAGGAAGAACGAAATTCAATTGCACTCATGAAAATGAGTCAGGGAGATGTTGCCGGCCTACTACACCATATGGGATCTAATTCAAATTTCAAAATTAGCTAAAATAACAGTTCAAAAACTGAAATACATGGTCCTACATTTGGGATTGAATGGAGAAAGCAATTTCAATGGGCATTAGAAAGGAAAACGTAGGAAAGGAGGAAAGTAAAAAAGGATGCCAGACACTCATTCAAAAAGGGCTATATTTCCAGATAAATTTGAATGCTTGTCATGAAACTAAAAGTGGGTCGGTTAGCTGGATCAACTGGAATTCAATTTTTATTTGCTACTTAACTTGGCAGCTTCTTTTTTTAAAACAATAAAAAATCCATTTTTAGTTCTAATCTATCAATCTAAATGGAAATTTTCAGGCATTCCGATGGAAAGGAAGGTATAATTACTGATGACAGCATAACGGCAATACGAGAAAAACTTGATGTTTCAATATCGATTGGAAAAATTTCATCATTTGTGCGGAAAACGAAAAAACGAGGAATAAAATTAAAATTAATGAATAGTTAAAAAGGTCCTTCGAACTCACCTCGCATTCGAAGTTGATCACATCACCTTCCTTACATTCGCGATCTTTGAGTGTATTAACAAATCTTGGAGGTGCAGCCTCTTTTTCGACCTGAAGTCAAATTTCTACCGTAATTTCTACCGTACCTCCCCTAGAGCTAGAGGAATTTATGGAAGGCTTACCTTCAATACTCGGAAGAACGCTGATGTGGACGCTTGACCATATTCATTTGTGGCCATGCATGTGTATCGACCCGTGTCTTCTACCTGGAATCAACATCGATCTACCATAGAACTCGATTTTTGATGGATCCAGAATGCCGCCCAAAATCGATTATCGATTACCTGGACTGGATCGATTGTTAGGGCAAAGAAGCCGTCTTCATCTGCATAGAACGTGTGCCGTTCATCTTCATGTAATTGTACATCATCTTTGTACCTATAAGGGAGCATTGAATCCATAAGGAAGTGTTCGTTCCCAGGAAGTGTTCCATCGGGAAGGAAATGTTCAACCGGCGCTTTTTTTTTGAAATTTCAACACAAATTAGAACCAGGATGTAGCCGGGACAGAACAATTCGGAAAGCGGAAAACGGAAAAGAGCGATATATATCCATAAGGAGCCGCCGTCTGATGACACAAGCCCACAGTGATAATGCGAAACTCCTTCCGCAAAAACACTTTCCCGTAGATAAGTGAAAAATAAGCCTACCAGGTGATTTCAGGCAATGGATATCCTGTTACTTTAAGGCACATTTTAGCAGATGACGTAGATAAGTGAAAAATAAGCCTACCAGGTGATTTCAGGCAATGGATATCCTGTTACTTTAAGGCACATTTTAGCAGATGACTCTTGTAATGTACGGAATCCATACTGTGTTCGTGTGACACGGGTACCTTGCATTTCCAGTGTGGTACCAGTTGTGGCTGAAAATGTATACGGTAACAAAATGGTCAGCGGTAGGAAGTTCCTCATTGGATTAAGGCTTTTGTAGGTCCGCTTATAGATGTTATTTCTATTCAGCACCTTCTTTCTTTAATTCATACAGCATTTTAATAAAGTAAATCTCTATTATCATTTTGTACCTATATTAATGATAGCATTTCTATTATAAGTAAAAAAAAGCGATATTATTATCTGTCATTCCAGTTATCCGGGTAATCTCGTCCGGAACAATCCACTTTTTTGGAATATCATCCCCAAAGTATCCCTATCTATTCTATCACCGTTCGAAAACATTTTTTTATTTCAAATAGAAATTGGTTTGGGTTCCATCATCGTAGAGATTCCACTATTTCTTTTGTTGACCTTGAGATTTCAAGTTCAATAATCAAGTAAACAAATATCGGGCGGTGTTCAGTTATTTTCTACCGCCTTCCAATGACATTTTCAGTTTTTTCACTTTGACAATTTCAGTTTAACGACAAAGATCTCAAGCTCTTTTTCTATTGACTTAATGTTGACTGGCGTTGTTCCAGTTCATCTACCCCGTTCAAAAAAAGTAAACATTTCGACTTTGTTGAAATGAACTTCAAGAGGCTCTTGTGAGGGAGAATCATTTTTTCCTGAATAAATGCCTCTGGGTAAATTTAATCCGCCAGGGCTCGCTAGCATCCAGTAGGTTTCAAACTTTTCTACGTAATCCTTTCCAACAGGTGGCGCGTTCAGCAGCTCTATCTCGTGGGTTCAGCAAGCCAAAGTGTGGGGAGGGTTCAATCAGGTCATCAGCACCCACGCAGCAATAAGAGGGGGATAAGAAATCGGTATTACCAGCTGGAAAGCGTTAAATTTTTCATGAAGACGGTGACTCATACTTCACAATAGTCCGCTTAAAGTCCTCAAAAAATAGCCTGAGGACTCATGAAGCGATCACATGGCATACGGTATTTTTAGGGATAAAAAATTGTGACCACTTGTTCCATGTGATGGATTACATCAATGATCATTTCGACGTTCTTTTTAGAATACCTTAAAGTTACAGAAGAAGTAAAGACCACGATCGATATCCGATTAGTTTGAGCAAATTTTCGATGAAAAGTAATTAATTAAATATAAAAAATAATAGTCAAACAGCTGATGGAACTGAAAAATTCGGAAAAAACGCACTCCAATCTATACTGCTGCTTCCACCAGAGTATATACTGGTAGATGAACCGGTAGGTGAAATAGCCGGAGGCGACTTCACCTTTTTCCTTGGTGGGCCACCTTCTTCCGGACCTAAAATGGACAAACCTCATGTGGAAATTGACATTTTGGAAAACATCAACAACATATAACAAATAGTAAACATCACGTCTGCACTGTACCGCACAAAGACCACGAGGACCACATAAATTACGATATTTTGATATTTTCAGCGGTTTCAGTCACGGTAGGCTCTGCACTACTTGGTTTGTTTGTATTATCGATTTATTGATCCCAGTCTATTATCGATTTTCTGTCATTATTTGAAGTTGTGTTTAATCGATATCCCAGCTACTAACATGATTTCGTGCGCCCACGATCAAGATGTTCTGGGCAAACAAATATCAAGTGCTACACGTGGAAAAGTCGACACAGCAAAAGCTAATGATAAGCTTGTCCAATGGCCCCAATCAATTCGATCGATACTGTTCGATTCCTGGGACTGTTTGAACGGAAACTTTACAACTACCCCCTCAGAATCGAATTTCCCCTACGGACACGTACAAAAACGCCACAACACAGCACATACAGAGTTGATCAGCTGTTTTAAATGAAAAGCCGTTGAAAAATGCTCAAAAATGGCTGATCAACTCGTCCAACTAGTATGAATCGGGTGAATACCAGTAGCATGAGTACTGCTTCTACGTGAGCCTGAATATTCGCTGAATTCGGAACGCATATCACTGAGATGCATGTCGTATTCGGATATCGTCTCCGTTGTTTCACGTTCAGCAGCTAAGAAAATCAATAATATTAATCAATAATGAACTTACACCATGACGGATCGACGAGTTCCAGCCCGCCTTCGTGGGTTTCCGTCAGCTCAATAATATAAAGCGTTTTAAGCACCATAGTTGCTTATGTAGTCGATCGATAGTATCGAATCGCTAAGGGAGGATTAGATTCGTATTAGAAGCACACCAGGTTGGGGAGTCTGGTGCCTCCTGGGAGGGCTCAGTCGTAGGGATTGACAGTGGCGATTCGGGTTCAGATTAAGTGCGAGTGGGGGGAATATTGTCTAGAGGGGTGACAGAGTTTTCCGGAGATGACGCGTGGGTGGACTGGATAGGAATCAGTGCCAGCGCATAGCTCTCACCGGCTCAAGTGAGCGCGGCAGCGATGTCGGTGGCGGAGGTTACACGCGAGGATGGGAGAGAGATAGCGGAGGGACTGCTGAGGTGTGGTAACGGCTGTTCAGGGCTGATGAAGAAACGGCCGAGTCGAGAGTCAGGGCCTGCGCGACGCGTATTACAACCGAATGAGGGGTGGCAGGGTGGAGGGCTGAGAGCTGGTTGGCTGGACGGATGCCTGCTTGGCTGACTGATGCTACCGCCCAGGCGCTGATCACAACGGATATATTTTGGCAGCTTTGATGGCTGTCCAGGTAGGTTACATCAAAAGTCGTTAATTTCGATCAAAGAATGTTCTAGAACCAGACCAAAGGACCAAAACCGTTTCTTCAGGGTTTATATTTCAATGTGAATGTAGTCATGTGGTAATTACTTCGGACATCTTATAGTCGTAAATATTACTTTACCAACTACTTCGCAGTTCTGGCCCACGGATGAAGCAAAAGGCGTTTATTGCTCCCTCGGATATGAGTCACGCAGTCGATTCCCAACCAGAAGGAATGGAAACTTCTCTGGTCGTCCTGGACTTTTCTGATGACTCAGAAGCCAGCCTATGCTCGAACTTGGTCTTTTGCATGCCCTCTTCAGTGCGGACAAAACAGGAATTACGGATTGGGAGCCCAAAATGCCTGGGAGGGGTTCGATGTTATGGAAAGCAGGCGTACGTGAAGTATGTTGTCCTTTCGCCGTCTCCGATATCCCACGGCATAAAGGATGATTCAGAAGGTCCCCGATATTCCTATGATTCTGATTCTTAAATTTCTCCAGCACCACCTACAGCTTTTCCCAAATTTTCTCCCTCTGCCCTGAAGTGCAAGTTGAAGTCGTGTGACAGATACATACCGTATGTTTCCTGTTCTTCGGTGATATCCTTAACCCAGGCTTTCCGCACGTATTCAGATCTCGCTGTGTCTTTAGGTTTCAAACTGAAAATGGTAATGAAATTCTACCATAATTACACACTATGACCTATAATTACCTGAAACTAGGCAATCCTGGCTCGTTTGGTTTGAGAAGAATCGTGTCTTCGTGAAGTACATGTGTAGAAACTGTGTATTTATCAAGCTAAATGATACTTCAGTTACCTACTATACTTTACCATACTTTCTAAAGTGCATCAGTAAGTAAATTATACGGTAGACTCTAGTCCTAAATTTTCGAGAGGCCATTCCTAACTCACCCTGATAGTGGCCAAATGAGTATAAGTGGTTGGTTCAGTAGAATCATTCTTTTCAGTGATCATCAATTTGTTCTTGAAAAGGAAGACATAGCGAGGCTTCTCACTCTCGTCACCTTCCGCGACTTCAAACGAGTCCTGAAATTACGTCTGCTTGAAGCCCTCGAAGAGTAGGAGGAAGTAACTCCCAAAAAATCTCCGGCAGAAGCAACATTGGTGAAATGTTGATGGGAAATGCTCTGAAAGTTCAATACTTACATGTCGAATGAGTCGTCCAAGTTTGTTGGTATCTCCGGGATACTGTAGGATATTATTAGTGTAGACTAGGTCATGTACACGTTGCGGAATGCCCAAAGTGAGTTCGAGAGCTTTCTGCATACTCTTGCTGCTCTGATTCGCTCGGGCTGTGTATTTGACGAATTCCTGAAAAATACATTTGTAGAAATTTCCGAGCTCCTTACATATTATCCAAAAAACTTCCATGAAGTTGCGGAAATTTTCCTTTTGAGAAAGTGCTTTTGGCTTGCGCCCTATGAAACCTCTGAGTCAAGAAGGATACATTCAAAGAGGAAATTATGAAAGTGTACCGCTCATGGATTTCTCTGAATCGACAATTTTTCTGTGAACTTCATATATACCTGCTGCTTTGCCATGATAGTATTGTATTATGGGAATTGCAGATCACCCTCTTTCGAAGGACCCATTGAGTTGGGTTACTAGGATTACTTAGATTCCCCATTCTCCGACTGAACAGGGAGGTACTTCAGGTAATTCAAGGTTGAGGGAAAGCACTGAGTAGAATAGAAGAATGCGTTCAAAGGGTTCTTTTAATAGCCCAAATGTGAGTTGGAGATCGTGAAGTTCTTCAACCGATGCATCTACCGATTCCATCCAAGCTTTATCCCGGTTTGATGCATAGTTTATTTTGAGAATAAAAGTGGAAATAAAGAAAAATCGAGATGAATTACGAGTTTTAAGCAGAGCCTTTAAAGATCATTTCAGGTTCATGGAATATCGTGGTTTCCCTTCTTCCAGAGCCAGAATGCTTGGCCTTCAACTGGCCAGAAATCCCAGTGTCAATCTTCAACGCGAAATTTTTCGGGATCAACTTGGCCTACAAAAGGTCATGAAAGGAATACAGCCTACCTTTTGTCCTGGAAAGGAAATTTTGAGGGCTCTGTAAACAGAAATCTCGATCTTTTGTTACCACCAATAGGGAGAACCCTGTATCTACACTGGAACTTTTGAATTCCAATCGCATAAAAAGTCTTCATCCTGCTCGAAACTCGGAGCAATGGAACTCGTACTACTTTAAGGATGGTTTCATACTTGTTAAACGCACCGTGTACATTTTATTTAAAGAAATTCACTTATATCACACTTACCTTGAAGAAGTTTTGGTAGTGCGTGATTCTTTCGGAGACATTCTTTAGATGTTCCGCAAACGTGTGAGCTCCAGCCTCGTATTTATCGGTTATGGACTGAAATTAAAAGAGCTCAAACACCAAGTAGGAAGATTTCGAAGCTTACTGGTATGTGCTCAATGGGCACACGATTCTAATAAGACTTCACAGACACAGCAAAGCACAGCATTCAACAGAAAAGACAACGAGAAAGTGAAAAGAAACCGGAAGATTCAAAAAGTAATTTGGTAAGGATTCAACCAGGTTGAATGTCGATATTTTTCAAAGTTCCTAGGAAAGAGACAGGCTGATTTCGATGTTTATCTTGAGCCCCGACTACAACGTTTGGATTTTTCTCGTTTCGACTACCACACACTAACAACGAGTTTCAGTCATCAGAATGAGCGGAAAAGTAAACAGCTGTATTTGCAAGTAGACGGTCGTGTTTTACATCCCCTCAGCCCTAAGATGGTCTTTCACAGTTTACAGCGTAAAGTGTGCTCAATTACTGTACCGTTACAAAAAACCTAATCTCGTTTTGTGAATGGACCGATTCTGAATGAATGTCCTACACTTATCATTCAATAAACAAATCGTAGAGGCAGAAAGGGCCTAAGGACTTAACTAGTAACAGTCCCATCCCACTATGCAGGTCCGCGAAATCTAAAAGGTCGCGGAGGCAAAACGAAGCTAGAGACAGTGAAAGATTGGCCTCGACTGAGAAAAGGAGCTCAAACTTTGTATGTACTTTATGTGTACGCACCCTAATTAAGTTCTCAACCTCGCAGTAGAACTCGAATGGGAATAAAGTTTTTTTGGGGTAGAGGAGAGGAAGGGGGGGGGGCAAGTGAAAAGTCCTACAGAGACCAAAAGTGAAATTATACGTTCAGGTCACGGCAACGAGCCCCACCCTTAGATTTGAGAGTATTTCAAAGTAGCATAATGCCTAATTGTAAGAGTAACTTCTCTCAAGTATAAGAGAGAAAGCGTGAAAGAGTGAAGAGAAAAAAAGATGGTTGGCATGGTCAGAGTTAGATCCAGTTATACGGAGTAGTTCATCCAGACAATATCCTTGTTCTTCCCAGAACTCAGATGGCTCTACTCAGATAGGCCTGCGACTGGACGCGACCGGAGCGGATCGCAAACGATGAGACAGGGCGTTGATGCGAACAGCCCCTGTCCGCTCAAGGGCGAGAGTAGGGTCTGCGATGGTACGGACATGAACTATGAGTACCGCAGAATTATCTGATAAAGGAAGTTATGAAGTATGAGTAAAAGTATGATTCAGTATGAGAGTATGTATTATAGTAAGTAAGTAAGTAGTATGATTACGATGCAAACCGAAGGTGATGAGGCGTGACCAAGAAAGACGTAGTCGAAGCTAAAATAACGGCAGAAGTTGCTCTAGGAAGAAGAAGAGATGGCTGACGAGAATCGCGAACGATAGCGAGAGAATGAACTGAGCTCCACCAAGGACTAATTTTGAATGAACTGAGAGGCATTTGAAGTTACAGCAGTCCAATAGGGAAAACTATCTTGCTCCAGAGGTGAAATACTGCAGGCAAGGGCAGCTTTCCTTAGTGATTTTCGTAAATACAAGTGATGTAGGGTGCGGAGATGAAATATTGTTTGAGAAGCAACGATGAAAGAGGTGGAGACAATTTCCTTTTTCGCTATAGCGCTATAGCATATAGTGATTACGAAAATGATAAACAAGAGCTACAGCCGATAAGGGAAGTTCAACATTGTGTTCTTTTACTCTGATTCTGACTAGTTATTCGACTGATTTTTTTAAAATTTTCACTTATAAGATTACGGGGAGTCCGCAAGATGTATTATAGCTATTACAAGTGGTCCCAGCTATTTTGGACAGTTCTTTTGTCAATATTTTGAGAACATTCAGCATTTTGGCTCAAGAAATCGCGAGTTCAAATGGGAAATACGAAAAGGAATTACAGAAAGAGCCACAAAATGTGCTAAATACCATTTATGACTTCAAAGTGAAAGTTTGTAAAGGGGAACCTTTCAATAAAAAACCCTTTCGAGTATTAAAATCCACTCGAGAAAGTAGATGAAGGCTTCGAGAAAATGAGACAGCTAGTGTTCAAAGAATTCATGGCTCAAAATATTACAGTTGGCAGAATGGAGATTGTCGTGCTGAGTGGTAGAACTTATAATTTTCGATAGGATCTCAAAGAATGGCAAGGGGGTGAGGAAATACGGGCAGAAAGTCTCTAGGCGTTAATCAGCCCTGTCTGCGTGGATGCGCACATTCCGCTTTCGTTTAGAATCGTAGTGGCATATTGAATGCGTATGTGGCCAACACGGGTGTGGTGCAGTAGGAACGAAATTGTCGCGTCGCGGCTAGAGGGACGCCGCGCGCGAAGAATATAGCAGAACGCAGCAGCAGATAAGAAATACTGAAGCAAAGGAACTAAAAGTAGAATCATGCCTGAAAAGGATTGCATATTGATTGAGCTGTACGAAGAACGCCTGAGCTGTATTAACGGAAACGAATGGTCCGCGACATCCGCGTGCGGCGAATCGATTACACTTAATCGTTCCTACTGCCCGTTTCCCGGCCAATACAATGCTTTTCTGTGGCCAGCGATGTACAAGTCAGTTTCCGAACGGCCTATTACCCCGTCGTTAGAGGGTTGGAATACCTGGCTTGACTAGGCGGATACCGACCCCGATCTCGAACCTGGGGCCATGCGAGTGTGATAGTGCGCCACCTGCCACTACACCATTTTTACCCAAAAGGGAACTGAGGGGGCAACTTGACAGGAAAATGCAAATATGAAAGAAATCGAGGGCTGACGCGAGACTTGCTTCAACGCGAGTCCTCTGAAAATTGAATCGGGAGCAATTTCTGTGAGTAAACTGTGGAAATGCTTGATTGTGCTATGCTGACCAAAAAGTTGTGTTGCTTGATATGAACACTACCATAGATGAAAAGTAAGGCCTTATATCTTAAAACTAGCTCTAAACACTCACAGGACACCGAAGACATAGATATGGACTTCGAGATAGATATTAACAGGGTTTCCGAAATGAAGGGAATGAAATAGCGCGACAACTAACTAGGTCTAATTTATTTCTGAACTATAAGGCAAGGAGGAGTTTTCAGGGGGAAAGAGGGGAGGGGGGGGGGGGGGGTAGAAGTAAAAAAGGAATTGTGGACCACTCAACTTTTCTGAACAGATAAAGACTTCAGAAATGAGAAGCCAATTTACCATTGGGTATACAAGTTGTAAATGTGAAAAACGTCATGCTCGGATACCTATAAAAGGTACTGAAGAAATGATGAGGGGGTCAAGGGAAGCTGTATAAGTGATCCTGGGGAACTGAGGAATCCAATCATTAAACAAAATCTGAATACTGAAATGGGCAAACTTTCGAAAATTCAGTAAGGATGCACCGTTCGTCTTTAGCCATGATAGCCATGAGAAGATAATGTGAAACATTCGGCCGGGGGGAGGGGGTCCGATTTCCTCTTCCCAAACGGCATGCCGCGCTCGCCGCACTCGATCGCGCGCTATGAAGGGAACATTTGAATTCTCAGTGAAAGGATACGGCAGTAGCCGCGGAACCACTGCCGCTGGCCCTGGGAATTCAGGAGAAGTTCCACCACCCGGACCGTGCTTGTTAAGAGCTTCCCGTGCTCCCGTGCGAAACTTTGCGATCTCCACCATTTATGCCTACAGCTGCGCGGGTTTTTTTTTTTT
>UZAF01018766.1:5814-29745 GCA_900617895.1 Haemonchus placei
AAAAAAAACATCGGTTTGAAGAATGGGGGATAAATATGGGAAGGGAGAGTTACTATGTACTCAGTAGGTTGTTGTGATTGAAGTTTAAATCATAAGTAATCAAATGCAACTTTCCTCAAGCCTTCCTACCCCCTCCTAAAGACGACTCCCTCCTCGAATATCCTCTCTATGACGATATGACTCTCTTGACGGATTCTGTTACATACAATGGATCCTGCTTCAAAAAAAAAACAATTCCGTGGATAAAAATAGGTGAGATTTGTGAACAACCTAGAACATTTGAATCAATGAGAACACGAAGTAGTAAATAGCTGAATCTGCTGACCCCAGGGACTGGTACACAGCAGTTTATCTTGATGATGTAGGCCCAAATTTACATGCACATATCTCTCTAATCAAACTGTGACAGTTGACCAGTGAACCTTCTTTTTCTAACTCTCTCATAGCAAAATTGAATCCAATTAATCAATTTCAGGGAAAAAATATAAAAATCGTGACAGGATACAAAAGATAAATGAGGTCCCCCATTTCCTATTCTAAAAAGCTTCAAAAAACGTGTACAAGAACGAAAACACGCTATATACAAAAGATATGCTATAAAGATAACCTTTTTTTGTTAAAGAGCCCCATACTAGAATGCGCCATGCGCTCAACTTCCACTGTAAGTCGTGAGTCGGCTCTTGCTCTAGTAACTTGCTTTACAGTGGCTACATTACCTGAACTCCTCAGCACTTCAACGCCGTCAGGCAGGCCCGATTTTAATGAGTTCCGGTAACGGAAGCTTTCGCTGTGTGTGGGCACCAATTCGAGATTCGCTCTTTCAATAACGCGTGCGACGTCACTTACTGCTGCCCAATTCTTAGAGAATATATGTAATAAGTGGCTAAATTTATAACTATACACCCATAAATATATGTACTATATCCGAAAAATCCAACAGAGTGCGAGGTTTGCAAACTGCCTCTGAGTGTTATACCGTAGGGCCTAGAAAGATCCATCAGGTTACTTTTTATTTTATTTTATTTTTCTATGTGATGTAGATTTTTTGAAGTTAATTTTTTTTTGCGAAATTCTATGATTTCAAATTATTCCCGTCCCTATTCAAATGTATGTAATGTAATGTAATGTAATGTAATGTAATGTAATGTAATGTAATGTATTTCTTATTGTATATTACAGACAGCATATTTTTACAGAAAAAAAAGAACTTGAATTGAGTCAATTCAGGTTGAATGGACAGACTAATTGGAAAGTAAGTCAAACCAGCAATGAACTCGATCACTATTTGTCATTGGAAGAAATCAACCGATGATGAACCATTTGAGGAGCATCTCACAAGCGACTAAAGTCAGGCAATAAAATCATCTATAACTTTTACCATGACCTTAGTTCAAGCGTCATTGCCATATGGACAGGGATTTTTGAGATCCGGGGTTTCCCGTGACTTCTAATGGGAAAGAATGGGATAGATCTGAAAAAAAGGGAAAACGGAGTCCGAATATAGTCAGGTGAAATTCAGTGATAAATTCAAATCAAACCAAAAGAGGTCATTTTTGTTGGTAACAAAGGTCGTGTTAAAATCACTTTGGCGCTCAATGAAGGCTCATTCTGCCGGGTCATTACATCCCATAATGGCCCTCCATCGTCGTCCATCAAGCAGTGATCGAATCATGGAGGAATTAATCATTGTTGCGTAGAAGAGTTGTCTAGTCAAAGAGTGAAATATATTAAATACTGCCAACCTTTGAAAGTGCAGTCCCAGGAGGTACTGAGAAAAGGACGCCATTAAAGCCCCTTATATGCAGAGAAGAATCTTGAGCCGCATTTCATTCAAGCCGAATAAGTCTTCCGACTCTTCGAAACAGAATGCGTGTCACGAGATTCCACTAGAAACAAGCCATAATGTCCAAAATTTCTTTCGAGTTCATTAAAGCATCTCATCATCCTGAGTCTCAGATGGCATCTCCACTGGGAAAACCAAATCCCTCAAACGATTTCATCTCAAATCACATAGTCAAACACCGAGCTGCCATTTGAACCATCGAAATTTTTTGTTTTGCTCATACCTGACTCGATTTGAGACTATTATTCTTGCGGTTGAAAGTTCTAGACGAAACTGGCCGCTCGAACTACTAGAGCTCCGACAAATGAGGGCATTTTTCGGCATGTCATAAAACACAATTCTGTCATAATTCTCAAGTAAACTAGAAGACGTCGAAATTATCAGGTATTATACCTCGTCTTGATGTATCACAACTTCTATTGGATTCCTTTATTGTTGGAAGAAAAGAGATTTAGATGTTAAATAAAACAGTGACATGAGGCAGTCTCACTGTAGGTATGGTGGGCAGAACGAATGGCAGTCGAGGCCAAAATGGATTAAATTCCTTGGAAGCTTACCATTCGATACTAGACCCATAAAGGTAGGGCAGATAACTATAAACCAAACCCTGTGCCCCACGTTCGAGACTGTTACCTTTACAGAGATTGCCATGACACTTGGACGGATGCCGGGTCGGAGGCGCACTCCTGAGAAAAACCGAAAGTTACTTTATGACCTTTTTATGAAGCGATTTCAGTCCTTCCAACCAGATTGTCTAGAAGTGATGATTCTAAGCTGAAATGATCGAGATGGTAGACGATGTTCCAGCAAAGGAGTCAAATTAAGTGATATCGCCAAAAAAATGTCCGAAAAAAATTTGCTATCCAAAAAAAAGTGAGAAACATCTCTATTTGAAAGTGAAAAAGTAAATAATAAAGGCAAAGATTTAACGGCTGAGAGATCGTTATGAACGAGCGAAGGCAGCTTTGAACGTTGTTGCCGATGATACACTCCGTCCCGACTGGGTCAGGTAGTATAGCGTTTGCGGAGAGTTTCTGACGTAGGCGGGAACTTTGAGCGAAACCCACGGAGAACATCGGCGACCCTCAGGGTGGGGAAAGAGGGGAATGGGAACAATGGCAATCCGATATGAGAAGTTACAAAAAGCAGGTGTACGGAAGATTTGTCGCCTTCGACACGTACGTATTATTCAAGGATGACAACTGTTCCGATGAAAGATCGCAGGATGAACCGGGAGGGAAGATCTTCCTGGGATTCGGGTCGACCGTGGATATTTGGGTTGTTTATTAAATGCTACATAACATAATTATCACAATTCTCATCACATAATACTGATCATACGTAACACCTAATGCTCAAAGTAATGGGAGAGTGAAGCAGTGCTTACCAGTAGCCTCGAATTTGCACCACGTTGGTTCACTTTTTTTTTAAATTCTGAATTCTCTGATCCGTAGCTCAGTTTCTGTACACGCTCCAAAGCATACATTCTCCAAGAATACGGTACTATTTTATACAAATAATTACCATAAAAAATTATCACAGGAATGGAACGAAGCGCGTTCTGCATTCAATAAGAACTGTATAAATAGGCCTATCAATGGAAGGCTGTATCTGAGAATACAAACTGACGATCTGCATTTATAATAATTTGACATAAAAATTACAGAACGACGTTTTAAAAAATTCATACTGCCTATGAGAATCCCTTTTAACAATTTTTGAAATCTTAAATGATAAGAAATGAAAGGTTGGGTTGAGTTGAGTGGGTAAGAATCCAGTAGAACACATCGATGCTATGCATTATACCTACCCGTTCTGCCTTTCCCATCCATTATGACTCAAATACTAGTCACGAATGGTGATAAACTTGTTCCTTATAAGGTTTCCAAGTGAGAATACTTATTGATTCTAACGGCCCAATGTTTCGATTTGATCTTCTTCTTCATAGAGCTAAACGCAACTTCAGACGATTCGCCTTCTATCCAATAAGCGCTTATTCCCTACTATCAAATCCGACGACGCGTCAGCCAAGGTAAATGGGAGACCGTAAGAGATTTCCACCTACACTGACCCCGTACTCTGTAGCGACAGCGGACGTTATTCGCTTGAGCGAAGCAACCCTGGTGAGTCCTTTTACAAGTTGTGTGTAGTTTTTAGATGGGTGTTGAATTCGGGTTAGCTAGTGGAGGTTAAGTGCTCGTGTGGTAGCATCCCAAACTCTAGGGTTGTGCCAAGGTCTCTGAAGAATATGTGCACTTGGAAACGTTAGGCTGTTAAAAATAATGGGTATTCTTCCGAAAAGCTTCGCAAAGCATAGAAATATTATCATCGCAAATATTATGTCGAGGTTACCGTTCGAGAGAGGCTGGAGACTTGCCCTAAGCCCAAGCCTGCAAGTCAGTGCTCTTTCTTTCTTCTAGCCTGTTGTTGGAAATACATTCATGTAGGGACCCGGAAGATGTATAGGCTGGAATGAGAGGGACTGAGTCTGGGCTTCGATCCTTCGATCCGCATCCCTTCATGTAGAAGTCTTTCAAACCAAATTCAAATCTCCTACCCAGTACCGCAAAGATTGATTGATCAACCAGCCAATCGTTTCCCGAGTCAATTTCGGGACGTTTACATTATTCCATAAGACAAACGATCTGACACTCGACTTCTTGTTTTCGGACAAAGAACTTTGATGTGAAATGCCTGCCAGACAAATAGAATTTATTAGATTCCCTATTCTCTCATATGTACAGACGCCATTTTTATGACGATTTATGGCTTGCCTTCTTTGTGCGAATGTGTGAATAATGTAACACGAAAAGATCTGGTTGAACAGAATTGACCGAGATTCCATGAGCAAAAAGAAAATAGCGCGAACTTTGCTCTAGCGAGAATTATTTTGGGGAGGAATTTTCAAGATTCAACTTGCTTGGTTTATTTGAGTATAGGCAGGGGAGAAGAAAGTATAGGTGAAACATATAAAACCAAAAAGGCCAATTAAGCTTTAGAAATTCGATCGTGAGAGCGACGAATCGACAAGGGAAGATGTGGCAGGACAAATAGCCTGCAGGGTTGGATAAGTAGATCCCGGATCAAATTTGGTGAGCGAGGACCAGATTTTTCATGTCTGGGATAGGTTCTGTTGTACCAGGCTTATGTAAGAAACCGTAGATTTCCCAGACATCAAGACTCACAACTAGGTAATTCAGAAATCCAAATTAAGGTGTAAGAAATACATTTTCAGTAATGACAAATCTTGCTTCGGATGCGCTCAAACATTCGCCCTACTCTAAGAATCCTACCGTCTTTGAATGCGTATGTTTCCTATACAAGACTTGCGATGACTAGCTGATGTACGTCAGTGCTTTTGCTCTACCAAGCGAGTCCGGTACCGACACCGACCACAGGCTCTAGGGCACGAGAGGACAAAGATTTAAGGCTTGGTAGGCTCGGCCAGCTATTACTCCAGGATTCGATTCCCAGTTCATACATGTGGTAGTGCGCCACCTAGCACCGCACTTCCTAGTCCCTCCGTAGCTCCGATACGCAACAAAGAGCAAACTTAAATCCGACTCGAAACCGGATGCAAGGCGCATCCAAAGATCAGATTCATTAATGCCGAACGATGGCTTTGTTTTTAGACAGTTTACACTGTAAAACACATGTGATGTTGTCATTAGAAAGCAAAAACTATGCTACTAACAATTCAACGAAAGTAGGGGATGTTCGTGAGTGCCATCTGTCAACGAATGCCTTGCTCCTACTGAATCAACTGTTACTTCCGTTCAAAAACATATAAACACAACGACATGTTGTCAGGGATTTGACAGATTTGCGTGCTGTTACCAGCCAGGAACGATCGAAAATTCCCTGGAGACGCATTATTACATTTTTAAAATAAATAATGGAATAAATGAAGTAGGAAAATCAAGGAATGTTGGTACACATGCATCATACAGCCGCTACCCTCAATAAGTTTGGGGTTTTTTTCAATTTCCCAACGTTTGTTGGGCAAGCAGATGTTTAAGCTCATAAATCTTTATTCTTAGAGGAAATCTGGAAACAATTAACCAGCCCTGGGATTGAACCTGGTAACCAATGGCTGTCATTATCATTAATCTGGAACAGTCCTCCGAGTTTTTTGATCAAATAACAAAATCGTGCTGCAAGAAGCGTTAAACCCGAACAGTTTCCATGACCGCGAAAGTAAAATTGGGAAAACATCGATGTTTCCTATGAGCCACATCACAAACAAATTGCGAAATCAATAAAAAATAATGGTAAACATTTTTCAAACACTTATCAGGACACAGGTGGAACAGTGCCAAGTAGCGCTACTACCAAACTCCTGACCCTTTCATACATTCCAATTCGGAAGCTCATATGGTAAACTGCACCTCAAAGATATCTTTCTCTTGAAGGTAAATCAAAATGTGGAATCAACCTCAGAATTGAATAAATAAAACAAAAAAAAATTCAAAAATGATGAAGGATATATTTTGCCAAATCATGAGCCCTTTGCTGAGTTGCGCCACGCATTCGACTTTCATTCCCAATTCTTCAGCGGGGAGGGGACCAGAGGAAGTTGCTAATTACAGTTCAGCCTTTCTAACCCCGCATGTGCAGAACCTAGTAGTTGACACTCTTGAAGGAGAAATGGCCCTGAGGACGTGGGCGAGACGCGAACCACGACTTGACTCAAGATCTTCGCCCAGTCGCTGCACTACTTGTCACTGCCTTACCCTCACCCATCCTAATTCCCAAGTTTTCATGCTAATAATCCGATTCCTATAAGGAATCATGCAATGTTCTCAAATCGAAGTCGTTGTTAATTGAGATCGATTGAGCTACTCCCAAGTCTACCCTTTTACTCAAGGTCTGCCCAGTCAAGTCTCTGAACAATTTCGGCTCATGAGAAGGTTGACAGAAGTTTTAAAAANAAAAAGGAGGCACGTAAATAGAAAGGTATTATGCTAAAAAATTTGTTTACTAACAGCAATAGACAGACAAGACAGATACAGGAGTAATGGACCAGAAAAGAGATTGTATATGGGGTGTCGTCTAAAGAGTGTCTTCTGAGTGCTCCCTTCCCCTTTCGTATTCAACAGTTTTTACCTTTAGAAATCTCAAAACAACATTATGGGCCACTTTCTCATAAGAGAATAAACACACTGTTTGGAAAAGGTTTGGTTGGAATTGAGACGAAAACATACATGAGACCATCAGACGATCATAATGAGCATGTATTCGACCTAAATGAATTCCGAACTAGGTCATACGATTATTCGCACAAGTGAATGGAAGATCCGATTGCAGCCTTCATGAATTTTTTGTTGCACTGCAGAAATCGGACATGACTTTTTAGTTAATCGCCTTTTAAATTACCGAGAAAGATGTTCGGAGAACTCTATAGATTCACTGTGCATGGGATTCGATCTAATTGTGAGATGGATACGGCATCCGTTCAAGTTAGAAAAGGCGACTGAAAGCAACCGTAAGTAACTGTGTAGAGAGAAAAACCCTTCGTCATTGGACAGCCCTCCAAGTTGAACCTGTGCAAAATGTTCTGCCAACGCAGGATTCGAACCCGAACTGGGGATCGTTCCAAGCCTTTTCAAACGACTCCCCGATTTTAAAGGATATCGAAAGCTCAGAAATAGTTGAGAAGTTGATGGATCAGAACAGATTCGGTCTGGAGACAGTTAAAGGTAAAGTACGATCCGTAAACAATCCCCTCTTCGAAAAAACAATTTGGTCCACTACTCTCTTCATACTGCCTGTTTCCAGGCATCCCCTTGGCTTTAACCAGTATCTTTTGGGACAACAGGGATTGCATGAGTACCTGTTCGGGATAGGCCAATGCTAAGCAGGAAACTTCATTCACAGTAATAAAAATGAAGATTACAGACATCTTGGATGAGTCTAGAGGAAAAAAGATGCTCAGATTAGCCGAACAAAACCCATATCGTTTCAAAAACGCTGACATCTGTAGGAAAATAGTCGCAGAAACAGCGCTAGAGCAACCAAACCCATCATTCTATCGGGGTTGACTGATTTGCATTAGGCCTGTCTCAGTGAATTCAGACATGGCTAGACACTGAAAAAAACGAAATACGCATTCAAACACTGCTCAACTCTGAACAAAGAAAACATGCATGGCGCATTCTGAAGATCTTTATGAGGCAAGGACATCAACTTACTTTCGGCAAACTGAACTTATTCATGCTTTTGACGCATTCGAGCAGATAAAAACTATTAGAAAGAAGGAGGCCGCGAACAACAGTCAAATCCTGGGATGAGCCACGTATTCGACTCTACTGAGGATCGCAATTGGTCTCAGATTTTTTTTTACATACGCAGTGAACAGTGGGATCCAGCGGAGCAGGGCAAGTTGTATTTCATGGGCCGTAAAAGTAGTTAACACTGCTCCAATCTGATTGAATTACCGATGGCTCAGGTGATTTAAGGTAAAAGCAAAATTTATCAGCTGAGAAGAACCGAGCTTTTTTCAGACAGACAAACTTTGGCACTAGGGAGAGTAAGATTGCAGCTTTGGAAAAGAAACCATTGATGGGAACTGCTTAAAAGGAGAAAACATCGAAATCGGAGGATTTAATAAATGACAGTGACTAGACAGAAGGGGGAACGTAACCAGCAGAACAAACAATATTTCTAAAATTGCTGAGAACTTCTGGATTCAAGAAAGTCGCCAAAGGAATAGTAAGATTGCTGAGAACTTCTGGATTCAAGGAAGTCGCCAAAGGAATAGCGATCCACGCGGCAACAAATCCAACCAACTGACAACAGCCAACTGCCCGTTTACCAGCATTGTCATCGACCGGATCTGGTTTGTTAATGTGTTATATTGTCTTTGTTTAACCACTACAACACAAAAGAGATGAAGAACATTAATCGGGGGCGTGGCTTAAGGAAAATGGGAGGAGCGATTGGGTTCACCACGACATTTACTCGTCATTACATAAACGAAAGTAAAGAATTGGCCGAGATCGCAATAAAAACAGCTCCCGCAAACTGGTTTCTGTCGCATCACCGTCATACCTCCCATTTCAGTAACCCAAGAGACCACTTGTAAAACTTCCGTAAGTTTTTGACGATTCACTTTTTCTGTAGCACAGGAGTAAAGCAGCAAGATTCAGAACAATAAGGAACATATATGACAATAAATAAAGAAAATGTGAAATAGATATTAAAAAGTTTCCAGAAAAGTTAGAATTGCTTGAAAGTACCAATAGTCCGTCTTGCATATCTGCCTTAGATGATGCAAAACTTCAAGAAATTGAAGCTTGCCAAGTTACAACTCAAATTCTACGATTCATTGCCCGAGTAAAGCGCACATACAGTAGCGCTCAAAAGTATTTGGCCAAATGCTTCTTCACTCGTACTTTTCAGCCATAACTCCTTTCCTACTGGAACTAATCAAGCGAAATTTAAATATGTGTAGCATTGGTGTAGTGTGAACATTTACCACTATTAACCAGCAATCTGATCATGTTCCAGATATACAGAAAGGCTTGAACAGAAAATGTACTGGAAATACAAGTGGTGGTCCTTCTAGGAGTCCTTTTCTTTTTGCCATGTTTTAAGTATACGAGCGCTAGTGCCGAACCCAGACGAGAAGAAATACGTTAATAAGTTTCGAATAACTATAGACGTCACAAACTTGCTTTCAGCACAGTCTACAAACGGCTCCCCATTAGTATGTGGATATTGCTGCTTTGTAGTCAAATAGTGTTGGATAGTGTGAAATTTGCTTCAGTTAAACATATTGAAATTTCATGCGATTTGCTCCACTGAGAAAAAAGTTGCGACCGAAAAGGCTTGGCCGAACAGTTTTGAGCGCTCCTGTATACATATTTTACAAATTCACGTTTCAAAAAAAAAAACACCATACAGCCAATATGGGGCTTTTCACCGATGTTGTTCAAAGAGAACCAGTTCAATTCTTACTCTTTCATGGCCAATACCAATTATGAACCGACTGTATTCCCAGGCAATCAGATGAACTGTCAGATTCCTTGTCCCATATTCGCTCTTCCCACAGAGATCCGAGTTTCTGACACAGTTTCGAGAGTCCAAAGAAATACATCTTACAAAAACAGAAGCTTCACACTATTAAGAACTTTGTAGCTAGGAGCATATCTCATTAGAGTCCAGAAAAAAAGTTGAGTGAGAAAAGAATGAAAGAAAATAAAAAAGTGATTTAGCACAAAATGATAATGAAATCCTCCGACTAAAGAAAAGCCAGGTAGAAATNTCTTTCATGGCCAATACCAATTATGAACCGACTGTATTCCCAGGCAATCAGATGAACTGTCAGATTCCTTGTCCCATATTCGCTTCCCACAGAGATCCGAGTTTCTGACACAGTTTCGAGAGTCCAAAGAAATACACATCATCTTACAAAAGCAGAAGCCTCACACTATTAAGTGAGTGAGAAAAGAATGAAAGAAAATAAAAAAGTGATTTAGCACAAAATGATAATGAAATCCTCCGACTAAAGAAAAGCCAGGTAGAAATCGCAACATTTGCAGAGCTGAAAGATAGATCGACTGCCAGACTGATAAAAGGCTGTGCCGCCAGGGAGAACTAATGCGTATAAATTTGAACGTTGACCCTTCTCATTCTCAATCCGTTTTTCGAACTTCATATAATTATATTATTATATTATCTACTTGTTATAATTATATTATTATATAATTATGTTACCTTTGATATTATGCACCTAAATGAAACAGTTCATTTACCAAGAAATAGACAGACAAAAAAATTGAGTCACCCAAATTGGACGATCTCTCGCCTAGTCCAGCCAATCAAATCACCATTTCCAAGTTAGGGATGGCAGCCAAACCGCATGATTCTAAGTATTAAAGGCACTGTTCACGAAAAACGGTTTCGGAGATCTGCACATGGTTTAAATTCGACGCCCCCTCTGATACCATTTGTGCAGGAATGAGGTCGGAAAACGGACTGGATAGGGCACAATAACGGCAAGAACAGTGGGGGACGGGAGGCCTCCGCCTCTCGCTAGGCTGACTACGAGTTCTAATTGTCCTTCACCACATTCGCATTGGAGCGATGTGTCTGCTTGGGTGTGTTGTCTGCTATTGCAGGCATTGCGTCGCCTTCGTGCACTCGCCCGAACACTTCCTAACCGCCGTTCTTTCAATGTGAAACTCGTCCAACCCCCCTTTCCAGCTCTTTTTTTGACCCTTTGTAATTCTTTTTGTTCATCGTTTTTTGCGTTTTTTTCGTTGTTATCGCTTTATTCTAGAGTAGTTCTATCAATTCCCGTCAAAAAAGGGTACCCTAAATTTATTGTAAACGGTGAAACACATACAGATTCAAACCGAAAAAAGTCGGGCGGGTAGTCAAAGCGCACGATTAAGAAAGCTGGTAGAGTGGATGGATGAGGGAGGGAGGGAAAGGGAGGTGGGCATCGAGGGAATTAGGTGGTGATCGGTGATCCAACGGTTCTACACCTTTCCAACAAGATGGAGCAACCCGTCATACAGCCAGAGCGTCGCTGGATCTACTGAGAAACATTTTCCCGGACCGCTTGATCAGTAGAAGTAAGATATTCAATAGCCCCCACGATCGGCCGATCTGAGCTCTGCGATTACTTTCTATGGGGACATCCTAACTCGAAGGTTTTTGAGATTCGTCCAACAACGGTATAGAATTTGAAAGTTCGGACTGAACGAGAAGTTCTTGCGATAACACCGGTGATGCTAAGACTGTCAGTGAGAAGTCCACTATGAGACTCTGGCTCCTTACTCACATTCATCCACACTAGTTTCTCGCTATAATAAATCACGCATTTTCCAAGGCCAGTCGTGAGTTCATCGGCCTAATCAAAAAATGCCTTCTTTGCAAGCTTCTCTCTATATCGGAACAACTCTCCTTAAATTTCCTTGCCAGTTCAGCACGAGCTAGCTCGTATACCAAATTCATACTTTTTTATAGACAAGTAATATAGAAACCAGTGATATGCTGGCATCTTCAGGCTATCTGGGCATCGCTTGTCAGTTGACTCTTCCTCACCCGCTAGCATTGACTGGTAAGTGGTCGAAATCGACCTCAACTAATTTTCAGAAAAAGAATCTTGTTCGAGATTGCATTCTCCTCTGGAAATCTCTTAAACCTAATTTGATGGGCTCCTCCAATCATTGCAGTCCAGTGCATTCATTTTCCCCTTTACTGTGTGCTCCAAAGAAACTCAAAAAATGTAGTGTTCTCGTGCATCAGCAAGCATCACTAGACCGGAATGCCCGGACTTGCCTTCCACTGTGGGCATGATCCTCATTTGTTTGATTCCAACGAGTCCGATGCGAACATCGAGTAGTGCGACACTTCAGAATTTATCTGATACTTTGAGAGAATCTCAATAGCTTTTACACAGAAGCGAAGTTTTCAAACATATATCAATCACAAGGATGAAGGATACCGTTTTGGCCTCAATTAATGCCATTCTTGGAAAGTGCCCTGCCATGGACTTCCATTCAGATTCGAAAAGGCGTTTTGAATGCGTATTTGGCCAATACAATGACTTTGGGGCGACTTCGACGAAAAAATCAGTGATTTTATTCTCCCAGACGAGCCTGGTACCAATCAATCAATGCCCAAGGGATGGAGAATTGTTGGCCTAGGTGGATACTGATCTGGGATTCATTCCCAGCACCATGCGTGAGTAATAGCATCTACACTACACGACCTAATACCTTTTACAAAGCTCACATAAATTCAAGAACGTCAACAAGAGGCTGAATGCGTGTTTAAAAGAATAAGATTCTGAGTATGAGCGAAAGAATGGTAACCTCCTTTGCTCAAATTACTCAGTCCAGCGAGCCAAATGGAAGGATGAGCTGAGAGAGGTTCGACAATTTCAGGCAAATAGCAGATGATTGAACTGAAATGGAAAACAAAAAAGTTCCTCTTCCACTCAAACACATAATTTTATCCCGTCGGTCCCACGAGACTCATTATTGAGTATGTAATGGACTAAAACGTAACTATTGCTACCAAACGATAAGTATAGAGTGATAGGACGTGATAAAATGATAACAACGGGTGCAGTTGTAGGAGGATGACCGAAAGTTATTGGTAACAAACTAAGTTGAAGTTTGCCATCACCCCTAGTTCTCAACTCGCAATCGACAATTTATAAGGAAAACTTTAAGAACGCCCCTAACTTGATACGTACTAATAAGATCTCTCTGAACACTAGTAAGGGGGAATACGGGAGTTTCCGAACAACATAAAAATTTTAGAAGGCAACATAATAAACGCGTTTTCGTTAGAAGCAATGTATCATATTCCTGAGAACACTAAGCGCTAGCAGTCTGGGAATTCTTGAAGGGACATCTATCATTCGTATCGAACGATAACACTCCTTGAGCATGTGTACGACAGCTGAAACTGGAACCTCTGAAGGGTTTTTATAGGAACTACTCTAAACTGGGCTCATTCGTCCGAAGGAACAATTTCAGAAATTCTTTTGCATCTTTGACAACTGAGCACATGTTTTCATTCTTGAACGACGCCTTTCGGCAACTACCGATCACGCAATTTTAGGTAGATTTATCATCTTTTTGCGAATTTTTCGCAAAAAGACAAACGGTATAGCACAAAGGAAAAGGAAATGAAAAAAAATCCCAGCAGTACTTCAGCTGTTCATGAAAGCGCTAGCACCAGAGGAAGACCAAGGCGGCTTCATAGAGAAAACTGGAAACAATAGAATGTAGGTAGTCAGTAATTCCTTTAGAGTGCGCCATCAATGTGAGTTACACTCAAAATCATCAAAATCACAAAGTTAAGCCTGTACAATGACCAAAGGAAGCTTATATTCGCATATTTCCGCCATTTGGAGAGAGTTTTCAGGAAGGTGCAACTTAGGGTTGAAATGAGTTCGAAGTTCTAATGCAGTTTTGAGCCTCCTGACACTGGGCTATGCAGCTCCATGAAGTGTCGAATAACAGGTTAGACAGCTCGAAGCCTTCACATAGATAAATCAAGCTAAAGGTCGTATACTCGACCCTATGTGAGCTAAGGAAAAGGAAGTATCTGAAAAGAGTTGGGTATTAGGTGTACTAAACGCATGGCGTATCATGGGAGGAAATTTCATACTAATTACCGCCCAACTCTATATTTCGCTCTGCCTGATGGTCGGGTGCTTGCGCTTTTTCGAAAGTTCAAGAACATTCTAGAGCATTTTGAAAAGCAATTTGTCTTTGTCAGGGCAGTTTCGCTGTCGATCGGTCACAAATTCATGGAAAAAAGTGTCGACAGACTCACTTTCAACGGAAGAAAGACGAACCTCTTTTTCAAATCATCCAGAGCTAGAAGCATGCTTCACCCCATGGGAGATTAAGGGAGAATGACGAATTTGTTTTCCGATAATCGATTTTAAAAAACACGGGAAAACCAAAAACTGCAAAGGGATTAAATAGCGTCCAGCAGCATCTGCCTAAGGAAGGGTTCCCGAGTCCAATATCATTCGAACCGTGAGCTCCTTCCTTTCACAGGGCTCATGGTTCGCATGATTTCACGATTGTTCCAGAATTTGAAGAAAAGACTAACTAAAAATACTGGTCCGAACATCAACAGTCGTGAAAACCGCAGTAAAACCATCTGAATATCTTTCGAATGTCTTTCTCAAACTAGAGTTATGAGTCGAACGCATGGCGTGACTAAAAGGCATTGATTCACCTATCAAACGCTTAATTCTTTTCTGCATTTCATTCTAGCCTGAAGACAAATGGAGCGATTTGTGATTCAACAAGAACCCAGCGCTACAGTTTCCCATAAAGGCAGAATGCAAAGAAGCATACCCTGATCGGGAAGGTTAAATAGATTGACAAAAATTAAAGGCAGACTCTGAATATTCAGTTGCAAAACTATGTATATCCCAACATCGAAACGTTGCCTACTATGCAAATGCTGCCCTAAGGATGAACCAAACGTCACTCAATAGAATCTCCTTTCTGCCGGTATGCTTTCCTATAGTTTTAAAGACAACCTCTCTTCTTCTACTGCATTGTTAGAAAGGAAACCATGATTACCCCTCACAATCCGCCAGAAACCAGCTGGCGCTGCGACCGGGTACGTCCATTCCCGCATCTTTCGGCCGCCTGGGAGGCTCTAAATCACATTTTTGTAATTCTATGTTTTCCGATACAACTAGAATACGCTGTTCACTGATAATCGGCCTATGAGTACAACATTTTTTTTTATTCAGTATCCTTTACCCAGGGCTACCCAGTCTACGGACGCACCCGATGCTTCGACAACTCCGAATAAAGCATGAATTCGTGGCTCAACCAATTTCCACTGATGTAGAAGGGCATCTATTGTCCATCTTTTGTGCATTTTAAAAACCCCAGAAATCTTACGCATTCACAACTGGTTTTATGGCACAGGTACAACTCGTCCTAGGATTACACTGTAACTATTACAAATCTTTCACATCCCATTTGATGCGCCTTCTACAAATAATAAAGAAAAAAGAACAAAGATATAATGAGTGGACGCAAAGGCAGAAGGACAGGTTATTATTACAAGAAAGTGGGGAACCGTCCAAACTAGCAGAAACAAAGCCCATAAAAGTGCACATATGGGAGCTACGGGCTTTATGGATCCAGGAAAGGATCCAGCAAGCCTCTAACTCCCATGTGTCTACTTTTTCCATCATCGAGAGATATTACAGATATATGGTGGCTCAAACAACTATCTGTGAAATAAAATGCAACAAACGTAGATTTCTTACATGAGAACCAATTCTACGTTTTACGTCAGCCGGCGCGCCGGCCGGTGGACTATGAAAGCAGCCTATGGTTTTAGAAACATAAATAATAAAATAGCCAATCCTGAAAAGTCTTAAAGGCACAATCCACGGTAATTTCGAGGTACCCCTTTTTATTCAAAAAGCGGAAGTATAGGTTGGGAATATGTGAATAAAGCGAGAAAATTCGCAAATTTCGAGAAAAACAAGACTCCTCAAAAGTAGGGGGATATAAAGGTTGGACGAGATTACCATGAGGGAAATAACATAGAAGGGGTATTCGGACGGGAGTTCAATCTTTTTGCAGTTGCGCAAAGAGCTGACTACATCAAGCCAGAACTGTACAGAACTACCTTTCCCTGTCGCTATGGGTCATGAAAAGTTGCTTGAGCTTCCTACATGGGTTTCCTTTTCAATTGTGCGCTTCTGCAATGCCTGTGAAACTCGTCCGAGGATACACACGATACAATTTTGAGCCTTTGTAACGCCCTGTCTAGGCCGTTTTCAGAACTAATAGTGCCAGATATGGTATACGAGAGAGCCTCGTATTCATCCTATGGGGCAAACTCAGAAACAATTTTTATCATGAATTGTGCCTTTAACTGATGTGCCACGCAGATGTTATCCGCTCATTTTCGTGGTTCATTTGGAAAGAACAGAACTCGCACAATTAACTCGAAAACTCACTCAACTTAACTCGACCTCAACTCAACCGTTAACTCAAATCGCTCCAAGGCTCCTGACTCTCACTTGTACCTACTACGAAGAAGCAGACCTGAGAGAAACGGGAACATAAAAGGTCCAGATGGGATTTGATCTGAAGGGTTGGGAACACACAAAAATGACCTTGAGCCACTTCACTTTCTCCAACCTGAAGCTGTCCAACCCAGTATACATCATAATCTGTTTCTTTTCCCGGAAAATTCTTTTAAAATTGTATTATCTTAGAGACCTTTTCGTTTTATTTTTTGTGTTGCTTTAGATTATAAACTCCAGGATTACTCATAGCTTAAATGCAAAGCAAAGAGCAAAGAAGAATACTTAGCACGCAGGTCCACAGCGAGCGATATCTGAATAAAAATAAACACTTCCACGACAATGCTGAGAAGGACAAAGAAAGGATATAAATTAAAGCTAACAAGTCTGGGTAAAAAAAAAGAACAACAGTGAGGAGGTTAAGTGGGCGTAGCAAGGTCACACTATACAAACATATTATTTTAACAGATTTTTTTGGAAACATTTTCAAGTATACCTCAACGGGATTCTCAAATCGGATATTCGCTAACATAAGAATGATACTATCTGTTTCAAAAAGTTCCCGTAAATGAGTCCTCTATGCGGAATTTCAGCCACAAACTTATCGAGAAGCCAGCGCTGAAATGCACTTATTCAATGGAATTCGTCATCCATGATTGAAAATTCGTCAAAATTGATGGGAGCCTCCATTTTCCAGAACGCTTATTCATGATCCCCAATTTTGGAACAATGAGAAATAAAATATAAAATAGTCAGCTTGATCGGGTTTTATGTGGTGTGCCATCCCTTCGACTTTCAACAATCGTAGGGACAGGACTGCAGTCACTGCCTCGACAATGACTTCGCGATCCCACACTGAAGACAATTTCTCAAACAGAAATCAACAATTTGATCTCAAAACTACGGCGGGCCTCGAAGGCTCAAGAGTGGTCCAAGCAAATGACTATACACTTGATAGTTCTTGTAACCACAGGAATGCCCTCTGATTAGCTAAAGCTTTCCCATTTCTCGCAAACAGTTGAATAAGCCGCGTGCTAGACGTCATTACGATTTCAAAGTAAGTGAAGAGTTCACCAGAAAAGCAATGATCTGCCTTTAGACTTTCCCAGCCAATGATAGATTTTAGACTAGTGGAAAAACATGTATTGTATGATAAAGATTCATCATACAATACATGTTTGATTTTTTATCACAAGTACAAGTAGACAAACAAGTAGTAACGAAGTTAATTGAATAAATAGGCAACCGAATAAATAAACAATTCGTAAACCATATGTAAATTGGCAAAATTAGATANGACGTCATTACGATTTCAAAGTAAGTGAAGAGTTCACCAGAAAAGCAATGATCTGCCTTTAGACTTTCCCAGTCTGTGTTAGATTTTGAACTAGTGGAAAAACATATTGTATAATAATGGTTCATCATACAATACTGTTTGATTTGTTATCATACTAACAAGTAATAAAGAAGTTAATAAAATGAGTGGGGAACCGAATAAATAAACAATTCGTAAACCATATGTAAATTGGCAAAATTAGATAACCTGCTGAAAAGAGTAAGTAAGGAAATGCAAATATAAGCGCTGCACCACCCGCAAATGGTAGCGGAATGAATAGTGCCGCCTACTTCACGGGAAAGTATACATGGCCATAAAACTCCAAGGTCAGGATGGAAGAGGGAAAGGTTTCGTCATTACTCACACCCACATTGAACACATTTTGGACTTATTCGTAAAGATATTGGCATCGAACTTAAGGACTACATTATGTTGTCATCAACCAAGCACACTCTCCATTGGGGCCTACGCCTTTTTTTTGAACTTTTGTGCAGTCTTACAACTGTGGAATACATGTAATACTATTACAACTAATATTACGCCTGAAGGGTGAAGACTTTGGGCACTGACCAAGCCCATTTCTAGGAAGCACCCCGCATTCGACTTCCAACCAGAGTCGTAGTGGCAGTTAGAAAGAAAGTGCAACCCTTTGAAATAACTTGCGGTGACCAGCTGGTGTACAAGTCTGAACTTTATCCTCCCAGACGAGTCGGTACCAACTAACCGACCCGGGAGAGTTGAAAGGCTTGGTTGGGTTTCGCGGGTATCGAACTTGAACTTGATCCTCGCACCATGTGTGCGGCTATATTCTACTTGGCACTCCACCACTGTCTATTACTGATATTACTATCATTATAAGTAGTACTACAGTTATTAACATTAGTTTTAGGCAGAGATAGGGGGTGACAAGTTGCGCACTACCATACGTCATGGTTCGGGGACTGAATCCTGAGTCGAATCTCGTCCAGGATAACCGAACCTAACCTTCCGTCCCTCGGTCCCTCGGGGTCGTTCTATTTCTACCAGACTCGTCTGGGAGAATAGCTCTGACTCTTTACGAATGGCCACCTCAAGTCATTGTATAGGGCCCATACGCATTCAATATTCCACTACGATTCTGGATAGAAGTCGAATGCGCGGGCTTATCCCAAAGAAGGAAATGATTAACGCTGTAGACTTCAGCCTTTAGCCTCTCACTATTACCGTTACAATCATTTATATTAGGATTACCATTTCTGTTGATATCATTATTATACAATCGCTAAAGTTTCCAAAAAGACTTCTCAAAAAATATTTTCTGAAATGAACCATTCATGAATAGTTAAGCAAGGGTGGGTGGAAATGTACTATTTCCTCTATCGGAGGAGGGAGAATTGGGTAGGTTTTTATGCTATGTAAACACCATTACCATTTCAATCTTTCGAAATAGGCCAGCCAAACCTTGCATTTCTTCGAATTCACATAGTTAATATAATATAACGAATATTTTATATTCCGCTGCGAGCCTTGCATTCATTGTTATTATGGGAAATATGAGAACTATTGAAATACTGTAATCGATTAGGCTTCCAGGAGCGATTGCATAAGCATCATAATCTTCCAATCTATTCCGGGACGTTATTTGAACTTTGAATAGTCGGCAACTAATTAAACAACTAAAAAAACTGTAGGCTTGTATCCTACTGGGAAAAGTCATAAGCAACGTTCGAACATAATAGTGGTAATTAAAAATTGCTACTTCCTTTAGAACTTAATTGTTTGGGTGCAACAGAACAGACTGCCCTCAGCCCATTCGCTCGTGAATAAATTCCTCTCTCCCAGATTTGTTTTGCTTTCAAAATAAACAATTTCTCGAACCCTTTTTCGAGATGCTCACGATAATTAGCTCTTGCCATTTAGGTAGTGAGCGAGCGAGAAAAACAACGGCTAGTCAGCTGGTACGGGATTTAAAATATGTTGTAGGGAGAAAAAGAAAGTCGTCCTTTGCAAGATCCTTCGAGTTCCCTTTGCAGAATGTGAGAGTGGGCTGTCACCAGGCCAAAAAACCCATAGAACATCGTAACTTTGCAAGTTCAGCAGCACGTCTGAGCAATGGCAAGCCATACGCGGCCGAGTCGACGGTAGTGTTACTATTCAGAAGCTCCCGCTGGTGCGCGCCTCCAATATTTCACTGAACAGACCTTCTTTGCAGGAAACTTTCTTGGTGTTGCTAGTCTTAGCTAGAGATATTCACTTGCCTACTGATACTTCGGTACGCCAATTGGGGGAAGACTACCTACTTCCCCCAATTGGCGTACACTTCTCAGTCTGTATAACTTTTCAACGGCTTGAAGAGATACAAAGAGTAAAAATCCGAAGGGAAGCTCGGAATCGGTTGTCAAAATCTACCAAGGCTATAGTTCACCTTGCGGAGTAGCTGGACACGACCGGTCCTTCGCTACAGATAGAGCTTATAAAGTAGACGTTGGTGAATGTGGAGTCGAAAAGTAACTGCTACTTAGAAAAAAGCACAGAAGGGTAAGTTTTGTACACCCTGCATCACATGAAAAAGATGCATCTCAGTTCTTCGATTTTAGTCTAAGTTTTTGCTGCAGCTGTAGCTAGCAAGTTCTACTGCCGTCCATCTTTGAATAAAATACGTTACGTTAGAATAATGACGACCCAATGGACTAGAGATATCGTATGGAGGTGGATGCCAAGCTAATGAGCCCCATAACCTTTTACACATAAGTCGAGGACCAACCCGCTAACAGTTATAACTTGGCTAGATGCATCAGATTCAGATTCAAGCACATCAAATTTTTTCCGGGGAAAAACTGATTGTGATGGCTCGTGGCTCAAAACACAATAAGGACCACTACCGCGTAAAAACCAAGCCAAGAAATGAGTTCATCTTGTAGTTCTTCGTTTACTCATGTACCAACTCACCATCGTTGACATATTCGGGCGCCAGTTGACATTCGCCTTCTACTCACATTACTTTACATCGTATCTATTCTTCGTTGTCCAATAGATACCGCTTCGTGAAGGTTCGTTAACGACTTTGACGACTCATATTGACGCCGCGTAAATGAGCCATCTGTGGCGACGTCTGGCTCTTCAGTTTTTACAGCAATTTTCCAAAGAAATATTGCGCCCCAAAATGCTTATTGATCTATTTGAACAAAGGCAATGACCGCTACTCAAAAAATGACGCTCAAAATGAAACTCATAGGAGATAAAAAAAACAGGAATAAATGAACAGAATGAGAAAATAGGAATAGGTTTTTCCTTGTGGACAAGTCTCTTCACCATTTCGGAACGGGAGATGAATTGAAAAAAATCTGAACCCACCGCTCCTGATTTAGGATAGCTGTTGTTTTGAAAGACCTTTCAAAGATTCAGCTAATTTTGCACTTTGATAAAATTTGAAGTCCTCTTATGAATCAAACCTAGTCCCATGGAAATCTACTTCTTTGGCATCTCTGACTCCAAAAGTTAGTAACTCACTTGTAGCAGTATTTCCATTCGATCCGCTGTGCAAAGTGAGGTAGACTATGGCAAGAATATCATTGGCAGCTCGGATGTAATGCCTCGGAAGTGTGAAGAATAAACACAGCAATGGCGTAAGCCCAAGTTTGCGTCCTGTTCTAAAACACACGTTCTACACTCAAGACTTTCATAAACAAGGTTTTTTAATGAATTTACCCGCTCTTACAAGTGCATATCATTTAAGTATATGACTAGTTTTTTAGCCAGATTCCCCTTTCCTCTAAACTGGCTAATCTCACTCTTATCACTGAGATTTGATTTCAGGACCAAGAATTCTGTGGTTGACGCGCTGCGCTCTTGCACACTGTAGTTTCCCATCACCATTATCAAGACCTCTAATATAATACCTGAACCCACATCACATTAGCGTTACTTACTCATTTACTAAGGCCGATATGGATTTACGAAAAACAGCTGTCAACAAAAAATTGACAATAAAAACACAACAATAAAGTTCTGAAATGAAAATAATCTTTCTAGTAATCAAGTTTGAAATCTTTCTCTTCCAAACTACCCAGTGATGCTTCTGTAAACGAGGTAAATCGCTCGCTTTCAACAATTACAATACTTACCTGCACTCATTTGATAGAAGGGCGCAATACTTGGTGAGTTCTGTTACTCTCATTCACAGCATCATACCATCAAGTTATCTTCTCTTGCCATGGTCGGGTAACCTTCTCTGCTCTTTACGCATTTCCTGTAAGTACTTTCGATTAGAACGTTCTAGAGCTTTGGTCGATCAGTTATATGACGGTTTGCCCATTTATAGCCCTACAGAATACTAATCCGTATTAACCTCACTGGCCGTGGTCGTTGATCCCCCGATAGGAGTCGTGCACCACTAACACCATAGAGGAATAAAACTCGCGTACTAAATCAGGGAACGTCAGGATTCCCAGGATTCCTTTCTTTTACTGGACCCTAAAACAAAAAAAATCCACTGAATTAGACAGAAATATAATTATTTAATAATTCTGGAACGACTCTTTTTCACCTGACCGTGATAGACTTTTGTTCATCTAGTCCTCAAAAATTTAACCTGCAGAGTCCGACGGTACTTTAATCAGTGAACAGAATTGCCCCTTACGTCCGTAAATTACCTTACGAGAATTCCAGTTCTTATAGCTAGTGTAACAGCGAAAAAAAGAACTCAAACACCTTCTAATTGGTTACGTCTTGAGTAGCGCTCAGAACTAAATTGTAACAACGCTCAGTACTAATGGGAAGATAGGAGCCTTGTTTTCACATATGGAAAAACAGAGAGTATCGAGAAATTTATTGGCTTCAAAAACTTTGACGTTGAAAACCTCGTATTTGAGAAAGATAAGTACAGAGACATGAGAGGAGATAATTACTTTTACCAATAGAAATTCTCAAATACACCTCAAATACAGTTTTCAGGAATGAGAAAATTCGCGAAACTTTTACTGAAGTAAAAGCACTATTACTCTATAAAAATGGATATCGTGCACATTAGACGAAAGCGTTTGTGTTCGATTTAACGAGTCATCACAAAGTTAGCAGAAGGCACGAGTCCTAAATGAAAAAATTTGCATCCCATTCACTTTGTCCAGCCTACTATCAGGAATGCAAATAAATCCAAATAAAAAAAATTATAAAGGTAAAATTGCGTACCGAGTTCCTTCAATGGTTTGTCATAATCTTCGTCAGTCATTAATTTACGAGGAAACGGCATCAAAAGGCTGAAAGGCGTTCCATCCGAATGATTTATCTCCAACCATAGTCTGACGGCAGACAGCTGTAAATAACACAAAGGTAGCATTTGTATTATTACTCCTATAATCCGTGAACCAAAAATATTCTACAAAAGAGGTACATCCAACTGATTACACTGTCGTAAGAAAGAGAAAGAAAATACCAAAAAATGGGAGAACTTCAATGAGAAAATCAAGAAGAATAAAAGAGATTTCCGATGAAATCTAGTGTGGAAGAAGGACAGGTAAAAGGAATACAGAACTTAAGAGAAAAGTATAAAGCAGTGAGTTCTGCAGGTTAAGTTAATTAATATACGGCGAGAAAAAGGAATCGAAATATTTACAAAGTTCAGCAATACTCTGAAATACATAAAAGGAAAGTGAAAAAGTGCAAGCTTTCGAAAAAAAACTCTCTTTAATGAGCAAACATAATTAACTTGATAATTTCATTAACAATCGTTGTGAAATAAAAACAAAAAATACCGGTTCAGAGGCTCCGAAACTTTGTCGAACTGCTTGACCGGAGGGGAGACGAACCTATACAACAGAGCATATCACTGGGGAACAACAGCGTTAAAAATAAAAACACAAGTGAATTCTGTGAACTACCTGAATCATTGCCTCTTTATATTCCGTTTTTGGAGCAGGGCTCGACTGTGCAGCAGGGGCTGAAGCTTGGGTTGGTGCAGACGCTTCTGGAGGCGGAAGACCACTGGCCTTCGCCTTACGAGCTTCCTTGAAGAAGCATATGAAAAAGATCAAACCACCACGTCTCGAAATCTTTAGGTGAAAATGATCCGTTCAAATGGACCAAGCACACAACGAGAGATCATTACTTGCAGACCTTGCACAACATCAAGCAATTTGAAATTCCTTTAAAATGTAGAGCCTAGACAGAAGAGAGAGATTACTCTCGAGTTCAGATTGGAGAAGTATTGAGACGCTGGCATAGTATGGGTTT
>UZAF01018767.1:0-10777 GCA_900617895.1 Haemonchus placei
ATGCTTTGATACTGATTTAGCAGTTCTAGTACTGCTTCCATGGCGGAACATTACTCACGTTAGTGTAGAGACTCTCTACATCAAATGCCTAAAGCTTGTTCAGGAAAATCTGGGTGTTCGTCAGGTGGGATGGTATGTATTTTAGAAGCTGCACCAAGATTACATTGAGAAACCATCCTGTCCGATCAGTGGGACCACCAACGCAGCTGACAATGGGTCGAACTTTGATCGAGGTGGGGGCAATTGATGCCAAATGGTCCGTTGCTGCGAACTTATGTGTTTTTAACAGCAAATATAGCACGGGGCAACACGGTGACTCGATTTTGAGCTGTGTTATTAAGGAATGATGTCAAATGTGTCAAACCCGCTGATTTGGCCGTAGTCATCCACACTCGGTTCAGTCTGCGACACTGAGTTTGAAAGTCCTTGACTGAGGATGGTCGGTAAATAGAGGAAGCGTCTGCAGTGGAGAAAATGAGCGAAGAGAATCAGTGAAGATGGCACACGAAATAGCTGCGCTCAATGGCTACGTACATTCTTCGACCTCCCACAGGGAACGAAATGCGGTCACTAACAACAGACCGCGTGGTACCTCACTGGACGGTAGAATCCCGTTCATTGTACCATTCGTCTCTGATGAGCTTAGCACTTCCATAAGGAGGTGTCTGAGGAGGTCGGGTCTGGAAAATCTAATTGCCGTTATAGATGTACCCCCCTACAAACTAAAGCATCGACTTGTTCGTAATCGACTCTACGATCGCTCATGTACCACGCCTAACTGCATGGTCTGCCCAACCGGCAAGGAAGGCGATTGTACAATCGCAGGGGTGGTCTACAAGATCACATGTTGCAGTTGCGGAGAGGAATACATCGGCGAAACATCAAGACCGCTATGCGTACGCATCAAGGAGCACGTAGAAGGCAAGGTCAGGTCACGCATGTCATCTGCCTTGGGCGCCCACAGGGTGGAAACTCATTATGGAGCCGATTTCGAGACCACGGCCGCGGTCTTGGCACGAGAATCGCAAACACCCGCACGAAAAACCCTCGAAGCATTCTGGATTCAGGTCTCTAGACCAAAAATGAACCGGAAGGAAGAGTGTATCACAATCACGCGGGAGCTGAGGCCGTAGATAAGGTTGGCCTTTCAACCAGTGAGTCTGAATCACATCTAGTCCGAGAGCCTACTGGACCGTTGCTGGTTTCTGGGTGGTCGCGGGGATCGGACTGATCGACGGAGAGCGGCCCAACTTACAATTGCGTGATGACCTCTGAGGTCTCGAATTCCTGTAAGGTAGTTGATGGGTTTGGTCGGGTAATCATGAATTGCTTCGATTGTTCCAGGCTCTGAAGAAGGCGATCCGCGCCGAAACGCTAGCCGGAATAAAGTTGTTTTCTTAACAACCTCGTCCGAGTTCAAGCAAAGAAAACCAACGTTTGCACTATGCCGAGGTTTAGAGATAGCCGTACATGGCGAATCTTAAAACACTTGCCACACAACAACGCAGATGAGATTCTTATTTCACACGTTAGAACATGGACCAATCCGTCGGCTTTCTACCGTGAGTAACATTTCCCTGAACTCAGTCCTTTAGTGCTAACTGTAAAAAACTACCGGAAAAAGCTGTCTAACTAGCTAGCACCGTTGCTTGCTTCACGGCTGTTATCTACTTTATGGGTCCCGTGATTATTTTGATTGTCCTCAAGCTTGACGGTCAGTTATTCACCATCTTCATCTGCGATCTTCATCAGCATGTCAGCTTGCAAAATCATGACCAGGATTTTGGCTATGATACGCTCTACGATCGGGCACCACTGAACAGCAACGATGAGACAGACACTGAAGATTAAATAGCTTCTAATCTAGTCATTTCGTAGTCTCATACAATATTCAAGTAGAGTGTTGCAACGATGAACACTTCTAGATATCACTCTCAGATAACACTCATCTCTGCTATAAAGCAAGCTGAGCTCAGCGATAACTCACTCTTCGTTATCATGGACGAAGTGGAAGTCGCGATGCACATTGATCCTCTCGCAGAGGCCGTTAAGGACCTGAAAGAGCAACTGAACGTCGTCGCTGTCGGCCTAAATTCCAAGTTCGATGCCCTCGCTGACATGCTTACTCGCCAATCTGTCACTCTCAAACGAAAAGTGGAGCTCTCATTGGAAAGAACGCAGCCAAAATCGAACTTCCTTTTTTGTCCAATAGAGGATAACAAAAACTGCCATCCCACGGGCAGATGTTGCCGTTACTCTGATGCCATAAAGTGAGCAGTTCAATCAAGCCACCTTAACATCTGCAGTCGCTGTCTACAGCCTCGTCTTTGAAAGGACTGTGGGATACTCTGCACCTACTGTGGCAGAGAACATAATGGCCTGCTTTGCCCAAGCAAACTGTCTTAATCCACGGCTTCGCAAAAAAGAAGGAAGTTCTAAATTCCCTTCGCCCCAGAGAATGCACTGGTGTATTGGCACCAGAGCATTTTCCGNCCCCCCCCCCCTTCCACTGACCCGTCACCACTCCTTTAGTCGTCAATAACCGTGCAGTCGGCTGGCATTCCCACTGACATCGCCCTACCTGAAGTAATCAATATTATGGTATTCGCTGCTGCTTTCGCCTGATTGATCGCCTGCCTTCCAAGCATCATCGTACTGATTCGGTTCTGAATCTGTGTCGTTTTCTGGAGCCACGGATCACAGCTCGAATTCTATCGAACGTTGGTCGAGGCGAACATGGGCAGCAGTCGATGCTGGCGTACGATCACCTTTCAATGGTATGGTTCTTGTCGATCGCAGCGGCTGTGTAGCAGTTCAGATAGCTGTGTTTCGACGTTTTATTAATTCTCTATCTTAACGATGACGTGTCGGCTTTGATTATTTTTACAATAAGCTATTTACCTAGTATTACGGCGGATTGAATGATACCCATTGATTGTGTGATTGTAGTTCATTCGCTTCACTATGGATCTTGTGGTTCATTGTTGCCCCTCGCCGGAGTGTCGTGGTACACCACACGTTCATCCATTTGCTTTGTAGGTCGCATTCTTCGTGCATATTTCCGCATATGTTCGATTAGAGCTCCCAGTCACTCATTGTAATGTTTTTGTTCGCAAGGAGCTTATATAAGAGTGCCTGTGTAACAATAGTGAGCTTCGGGAAATAAAGCTTCTAGCGAACGGCTGCAACACCACAAGGGTGAATTTTGTCTTTACTGTAGGGCGGTCGTTCTTCGTGTCGTTATGAGCGCAAAGAAGTTTGTTTTACCCGATGGAGCCCGGTCGTTCTTTGGTATGGTCATGTTATTATTATTCGTACTAGAAACATACTCTCGGAAGTTCATACCGATTTTTGAGAACGAACTCTTAGACTCTTTGTATCTTTGGGGAATCCGCCCTTCAGATTGTGGCTGAAGTGAAATATTGTCCATATCCAGATTTCTCTCTCTTTCTGCCGATAATTCAGTCCCTTTCGAGCGCAGAAATGCTAGAGACGCCATATTTAGTATACTAGGTGACGCAATGACTCCGAATGGTAACCGATTAAAGCGGCGCTCCGCCATGTTTGACCCCATAATAAGCCTCTGGTATCTTGAACACAGTGGGCGGCATAACTCTTTGTGTGCGTCTTCAAGCCCAATCTGCGTGAACGCCTCATTCTCAAGTTTTGAGATATTGCACTGCCATTTAAATGGTGCTGTGACATAACCTATATTGATCGATAGTGAATTTGGGTTGCTTTCGAAATGTTGCTTAATTTTACTATCAGCGGCGCGATCATCAGAAGAAACTCCTTGCTCTTCTAGATTGAAAGGTTTCTCTGATATTCGATCCTCTGAGCCTTCGTGAATGGCCATCAACCCAAAGGATACTGACTGTTCTGCTGGATTGTCTAGCCTGCCTCGGCCATAAATTGCTCTACCGAACACGGTTTTTGCGATTCGCAACCCCGAAGGTGTTCTCTGTGGAACTCCGTCTTTTATGACCAGGTCGTGATATTTGTCGAGTCCAACTAAAATTAAGGGCACCTGTCGCTCTCCTTGTAAATTGGAATTTGCGACGCAGATCTGGTTATGCTCAAGGAAATTGGCATCTTCTTCTGTCAGTTTTACCGAAGGAAATTCGTTTGTTAAGATTGGTTTGGTTTGTACGTTGAAGCGTAGTTCTTTCCCGTACGCGGATCTGACTCTCAAAGGTTCAGTTGTGCTATCGAACCGTTCAACGTGTCCTCCAATGCCCGACATTGTACAGGTTTCTGTGAAGAGTTTTGGAAGTCCAAAATCGTTTGTTAATGTCTCTTCAATCATGGTTTTGTGAGCTCCAGTATCAAAGAAGAAAAGCACTTTCTCGAACCTTCTGTTTTTGTTATTCCAAAGACTACCCTCTGCTGTCATAAGAACCAGTTGTTTATTTTTACTCGTGTCGATCTTTGAGCGGTCGTAATCCTGCTCGGTATGAATGACCTGCGTGTTGGTCTGTTGGGTTCTCCTATCATCGTTGCAATAACGACTGCCAGGCCTGCTATTAGATTGCTGTGGTCTGCTGCCATAGTTTTGTTGATTGGCCTCATTTCTTGCGCTCTATGATCATCAGTATACCTGGTTTCCCCGGTTTGTTCGCTGTTGGAACCCCAGTGTGCCTCGACGAAGTGTTTGGAGGATATTTCTCTTTCTAAGAGCGTTATGAGATTTCCAATTGTGATATTTTTCGTTCTGATATTTCGCCAGGACGTCCTTTATTACTGTGTAAGGGAACTTTTTAATTATTGTTTCAGTCCATATAGGATCGCTAGTGGCTCTGATGTCATAGTCCGTAGAGACCATGTGGTTCACAAATGCTTTGATCGAGTCCAAGCAGTCATCTCAGCTTTTTGCATTTTGTGCAGCAGCTTTCAAATCAAAGTGTTTCTGCACTATTTGTGACCTGTTGACCGGTCGGTTGCCGAATTTGTCTTTGAGTGTCTGTACGATCCACTCATAATTTTTTGCTATCGGCTGTATTCCTTTGATGGCTCTTTCGGCCTCCCCTCCCAAGCTGTCTTTGAGTAGAACAATTTTCTCAATTGTGCTCAGGTCATTGCTTGAGTGGATGAGGGACTCATAAACTGCCCAGTACTCTGGAAATTCCTCTTCGCTACCATGAAATTTTGGTAAGCTGATATTGGGCGCTTTGTATGACCGCATCCTTGAGGTGCTCTCAGAATTTGGATCCTCCGAGTTTCCCTGAGACCAACTTGTCTGGTTGTTCCTGTGAGTTGATGATCCTTCACTGTCATCATAAGTTGAAGATAATTTTAGTTTTCTCTGGGCTTTTGCCAAATTTGCTCAAGCCTCAGTTAACTGAGCTTCCAGTATATGAATGAAAGCCTCAGCACTCGCCGAAAGCTGTGGATACTGAGATTCTCTTTCAATTTCCTGAACTTCTACGATGAGTTCTTTTTGATCAGTCTTTTTTGCATTAGCATAATGATTCTCTATTTCATCGACTCTCTCTTGAATGGTCTCTACAGCGGTTCTTATACGACTAATTGCTGACGATAAAAGGGTAACATTTGCCAGAGCTTTTTCGTAAAGTTCCTCCTCGTTTTCCGGAGTACTCTAAGTTTGCTTCGTAGCACTGATATTTTTGTAACAGAGTGGCTAGGGCTGTGGCGCTAGAAATGATTGGTTTTTTGTAAAAGTAGAGTGCCATATTGATATCTCTACTTATTTCCTTTACTTACTTCGCTGCTGTTGAGCGGTTTTCTCATTAGTGATAATGTACTTGTTGTGAATTAGCAAGCAAAAGTACGCGTTTTCGAGCGAATGTCCTTCAACAAGGAAAAAATAAGCTAAGTCCGATGGAATTAGCAAGTAATTCGCTGCTACTGAGCGATCAAGTGAAATGTGTCTGTTAAATTCGACTGGGAATTCAACAAACAACAACGCAATAACTCTGCTCTTCGCAAAGCTGTTGTTTGCGGTTTTTTGGGCTGACTGAGTCCGGAGGACAGGCGATTTGCTAACCTTATAACGGCTTTAGCTGATGCACCAAAAAATGTGGTGACTAGGCGGAAGGGTGGCGCCTTTTATGCAATCAGAGAGATTGTTGTCTCTCTGATAAACGAACGAACGAATAAATACGGTGGTTCAGTGATATATATTTATTAGTAACGAACACAAACACCCTAGCTGCGGGTGGTGTACAAGAGAGTGTGGTCCTTGTAGCGGGTATGACAGAGAAGTGAATCGCCTACTTAAGCTCCGCTCCGAAGAAGCGGTGGTGACCGCGGGTTCTGGCCTATGCCAGAACAGCCAGTGCGGGCAACTGCGCTTATCAATTGGCACTATCTCTCCATGCTTTGACCTGCAAACTTCAAACGCCCAAAACTCTTTTGGTAGACTCATTTGGCTTCATTCAGTTTAGTTTCTTCATTTAGCCACTTTTAGTCATTTATTTGTTAATAACTTTCCAAGCCCTATCGATATACCACGTCCCTATTCAAAGTTCCATGGGAATTTGATACCCTTCCCTCGTGAGAAGCTATGAAAAGCTGGAAAAAGGTGGATATAAGTCGGATAAGAAGAGGAAGCTGACTGCCAATGGTGGGCGCGGCCGGCACAAAAGGGGCGGAGTTTGCTAAAAAATTAGAAAATTATAACTCGCTTCCATGAAGTCCTAGAGGCCGGAAAAAAGTGGTCAGAGACATGCAACGGCAGAGAGTTCAACAACTACGGGGAGGTGGGCGCGCACTAATGTGGGCGGAGCTTGCTACAAAATTCATAACTTAGTTACACGAAGCCCTGGGGACTTGGAAAAAAGGGCTTAGGGTGTGGCAACGGCGCAGTGGTCAACAACCACGCACGGGTGGGGCCTGTACCAATGTGGTCAGAGTTAGCGACGGAAATTCTTAAGTTGGTTTCACGAAGCCCTAGGGATCGGGACAAAAGCTCAAGGTTGGGTAACCGCGGAGTGGGTAATGACCACGGACGGGCGGTGTTTCCACCAAAGTGGGCGGAGTTTTCGACGAAAATTCATAAATGGGCTCCAATATGTCCTGTAGACCGTGAATAAAGTGGATAGAGGTAGGCAAAGTAAATGAAGTCTACCATCATAGACGGGCGGGGCATGCACAAATGGGGGCTTAGTTATCTTTTAGTTGGCAAGCGGATGTACGGAAACCATGAACCAGGTGATGCATATGACGCACTATGCCTACGTGCCGCCAAGGGCTGCTTGCTTGATTTAGTTAGAATGAATTGGCTTCGCATGCTTGTGGACCAAATCACTATCTAAGGCGTTTCGTACCAGATGCCCCACATGCCATCGCGCACGTCGGTAAGAGTGTTATTGAATGTGGGGGCAATGTGTGGAGAACAACTCATGCGGTCAATGCATTCAACAATGAAATGACTGTGGAATGCCCAGCTCATGGACTGAAGTACAGTTCGTATAGCTTCGTCTAGATCACTATTTTGGGCGCGCGATAGCGTGCGGAGCCAACTGGTTCGACTGTTAGGCGATCAAAGACTTGGGCGGTACTCACAAATGTTTCGAGTGATGATGACACCATTATCGGATGTCGTATCAATGCACCTTTTTTAGGGAGATGTTAGTTCAGAATTTTAAATGATTGATGGTCGGTTAAGGTTTATCGCAAATGGTATCGAACAAAGAGGATCCTTCATTGAGTCACAAACCTTGCTGGGTAGCGGTCGTAATCCAATAGCAAGAAATGAACAAACTCATGTTTTTGTCGTAGTGCGGCTCATGGGTCAATATCATTGCCCTTACCACTCACTTTTGTAACCCTGCTCATCCATCCCGTCTTATCTAGTGGAACATATCAAAGAATCAACGTTCGATTGTGTATGCCAAAGCCGTTAGGATTCAATTGGCAAGTTGCTCTCTAAAGCCCCTTATCAGATCTTATCAGTTCCTGTTACATAGTACCTACAACCAGGTCACTTGCTCGCTTGTTATCAGTCCTCGTCACCAATCACCTTCAGTCCCTTCACATCCCACACCGCCTACTAAGCTGCTCCACTTTGAATATAAAATACGTTGTGGACCTAATTGCTCCCGCCTTCTATGACACGCTATCAGTGTCTAGCAGTTGTGATCAATCCTTATCAGTGATCATCGACGGACCCTTCTCAATCCACATCTCTTAAAGGCACAGTTCACGATAATTCACTGGGCGGGGACCTCAATGGCCTTCCCGCCTCTCGATCGAAGTCACGTCAGACGGTCAGACGAGTGTCGAGACAATACAGATTGCAAATTTTCGTTCTAGGACCTACACACAATCAGCTGTCGCCGAGTGATGAGGCGATGTTTTTCTCCCATTCTTTTTTCCTCTGCTATTCTTCTTGCTGCCGCGACCCTTTATTTAATTTATTACTTCTAGAGGCTAAAAAATTTGATCTGCTTCGCTGTTACTATTGTTTTTTGTTTACTTATGCTTATAAGTGAATGAATTTTCCTTTACCTTTGCCTTTTATTCGCACCAGGACCCACACGTACGCAGTGAGACACATCGTATAGCTCGTCCAAACGCCCCACTCTTCATCATTTTTCCGGTCTCATTCTCGTCCAGTCCCCCACGGTTTTTCGAAGCCTTTTTTCAGTTTGGAAACACCGATTCACGCAGTTTCTCCATCTTCATCGCACTATTTTCGAAGTTGTCGCCCATTTTTCATCATAATCTGGATTACCCACAATTATCGTGAACTGTGCCTTTAATCAAGTGCCAAGGCCCTACCACTACTATGAAGAAGGTAACGGATGCTGATCTCCCTTTCTAGGGCGCTTGATCAGTTTTTTTCAATCAGTACCATCTCTATAACTTATAATCAGTGTTCCCACTCTGCCGCCTGTACTCCTAATAAGTTTCAACACTCTAGATCCACGAGAACAGGACTCATGAATTTCGAACACAAACACCGACACACACAAACACAAACCATACACACAAACTCAAACATACCGACAAAACTACAGACACGCTTAGCGAAATTATTTTATAACATTCAATCGAGTAAACGCCGGGTATTGCTCCAGTTCATCGCGTCTGTTCAAGAAGAAATCATTCTGCACATGATTTGTACGACTTTTTATATTTTCGAGATTGAGCACACAGCCGAAATACCATTGGGACAGATACGTGTCAAAAACCAAACCCACATGAAACAACAAAAAATGTGTAAAGCAAACAAGTTGTTCCATTTCGTGCCCCAAGCACATAATGCCTTTTTAGTACCTTTTGATAGACACTTTCAAGACCCGAGCATGATACACGGAGGTATATCAATATGTCAGAGATGTCAGAGAATATGGTATGATTTTTTCACTAGAAAGCTTGCTGTGCGAAAAAATTATGGTGAAGGTGAACAGACCCACGACTGCAGGGGTATGCTGCGATTATATGCCCGAAACATTGACTTGACGCCATTAACGCGGCTCGCGATTCAGCGACTGTGATTTACTCTCAGTTGCCATGAGCATGCAATGGCATGTCCGTTTAAGGACTTCAGAAACGTGAATACTATGGTTTTCCTCCAGAAGATTTGAAACTCCTTTGTCTCACTTGTTCTGTTTGTACGCTGGCTTGTTCTTCGGCCATGTTTCCTGCACTTCTAATCTTCAGTATTTCCCTTTACTTTTCAAAGCGTGTGCACTGGGATGTAGCTGAAGTGCGCTAATTCATCACGACTTGCTTTACTGAAAATTAGCTGGCGTCGTATGCTGCATGACATCTCCTCAACGACGATAAAATCGTCTCTGAGGGCTCATCACTTTTTACGGAAAACTCATCCCGCACCTTCATTTCTGTATTCGTAGACAGCATTCCAAGCATCCTTACTATATCTAAAGCGCTCGCGTCTGTCTGTCTGTCTGTCTGTCTGTTACGAAATTCAGTATCACCTGAAACAACCCGTGGAGAGGTCGGGTCCAGTGCGAAATGGGTCGAACATAGGGCAAGTGCAACAGAGCACAGATGGGGTGCGCTTCGTTGCGCGTGTCCGTCGAAACTAGGTCACGCCGCAGCCGTCGCATGTGGCGGGTCAGCCCGCGATACTTGACAGACGTCGCAGCTGTAAGCGGGGCATACGATTTGCGGTTTCCCCAGCCAGTAGTCAGCCAAAAAGAAGATAACATAGACAAATGCAAATCGTTCGCTCCACTCACATTTGGTGGTACTGTAATGTCTTCCAGAGACCTCAGTGGAGTGCGCCGCGCGCGGAGTGGGCGGGGTGACCTACTTTCGACGGACACGCGCAACGGACGTTCGCCGCACAGATGAGCCTAGAAAAGGGGCGGGACATGCAAAGGATTGGGCTGGTGTCTCGAGCAAACGTTATAATTAGGTTACATGACAGCCCAGACGCCGAGAAAAATGAGCAAAGGGTAGGGGATGGGTCAGCAACTGAGCTGGAGTAGACTCACCGGCGGTGGACGGGACTGAGATCAAAAATCAAGTCTGTTCCAAGATATTCGCAAGGGCGGAAAAAGCGTGCTTGAAGGTAATGGAAGGAATGTGGCCAAATCACAGAAGTGGGCACGGCTTGCACCAAAGTGAGCTGGGTTAGATTCAAAAATATATAACTCTGTTCAGAAAAGGGGAAAATTGGCCAGAGAGGGGAGTGTGGTCAAATCCCTGAGTTGGGCCAAATTTCAACAAAGTGAGCGGAACTTGCTCTGGAGTTGGCGAGTTAATATTGAAAATTCATAACTCCGTTCGAACTATAGAAGGAATTTGTTTGAATCTCCAGAGGTCTAATGGGAGGGGTGGGGGA
>UZAF01018767.1:16835-29738 GCA_900617895.1 Haemonchus placei
CTACCATTAGTTTTCCCATCCTGCCGCCTACATCTCTGCCAAATTTGGATGCCCCAGGGCCAAATTGACTATTTTTGAGGAAGCCCCGCCCCAGTGGGCGGAGTCTACACCTGTCACGTACCATTAGTTTCCCCATCTTGCCGTTTACATCTCTACCAAATTTTGACGCATTAGCTCCAAATTGACTATTTTTGAGGAAGCCCCGCCCCCAGTGGGCGGAGTCTACACCTGTCACCTACCATTAGTTTTCAAATCTTGCCCCCTGCATCACTGCCAAATTTGGATGCCCCAGGGCCAAATTGACTATTTTCGAGGAAGCCCCGCCCCAGTGGGCGGAGTCTACACCTGTCACCTACCATTAGTTTTCCCATTTTGCCGTTTACATCTCTACCAAATTTTAACCCATTAGCTCCAAATTGACTATTTTTGAGGAAGCCCCGCCCCCAGTAGGCGGAGTTACACCTGTCACCTACCATTGGTTTTCCCATTTTACCGTTTACATCTCTACCAAATTTTGACGCATTAGCTCCAAATTGACTATTTTTGAGGAAGCCCCGCCCCCAGAGGGCGGAGCCTACACCACACACTTAGCCGATTATATAAGTAGGATGTATAAACCGCAAATGCCCGTTTGTTTGTTTGTCTGTTTGTCTTTAACACTATCTTATAGGGTGCCGTTTGGAAATCAATTGAAACAGCTCAGGCAGGTTGGAACAAGTGAGGAGTAGCCGGGCTCCTTTGTACACGTGACCTAAGCTAGGTTCCGCCCACTAGGGGCGGGGCTTGCGCGAATAGTGCAGCTTACCGGGAATCTGTAACTCCTTTGCTCCTGAGCCTTGAGTATCCAAATTTGGCAGAGATGCAGGTGTGTTTGTGTATGTATGTGTGTGTGTCTGTCAGGAGTAGAATTTGGTAGGAGTACAGGCGGCAGGATGGGAACACTTTGAGCGGGTGGCAGGACCGGACTCTGTCAAAGGGGGCGGGGTTTGTGAGAAATAAATGTTCGAGAGAGAATTCAGAACTCATGTCCCCGTGATCCTAGTGTACTTAAACTCGGTAGGAGTACGGGCGGCAAGATAGGAACACTAATGGTGGGTGGCAGCACCACACTCCGCCCACAATGGGCGGAGTTTGAGCGAAAATTCATAACTTCTGTCCCCGTGGACCTAGAACGTTCAAATTCAGTAGGAGTTCATGCGGCAGGATGCAAACACTTACGCTCAGCAGCAGTAGCAGACTCTGCCCACTGGGAGGAGTTTGGGCGAAAATTCATAAATTCTGTTCCCGTGGACCTATAACATTCGAATTTGATAGGAGTTATGGGAACAGGATGGGAACACTCGCTGTAGGTGGCAGGACCAGACCCCCCCCCCCCCCCCATAGGGAGCGGGGATTACGCGAAAACTGGCAATTTGAGCCTAGAGCGTTCAAACTTGGTAGGATTGCAGGCGACAGGATGGGAACACTTAGCATAAGTGGCAGGAAAGGACCTTGCTCACAGGGGCGGGGTTTGCGCGAAAATTGACAATTTGACCATAGGGCGTTCAACGTATTCCAATTGCACGAAAATTTCACGGAGGTACGCTTCCTTGGCCCATCTGTCCTTTTTTCTCTGAATAATCTCCTTTGCGACATTATACGTTCTTACCGGACACAGCAATTTTTTTTTCCAATTCGCAGCTAATACTGAAGGTGTAGAGCTTTCAAGGGAAAGGAGAATCCGAAGAGTTATTTACGCATAGCAAATTGCTTACGGCAAGGAGGACGGCCCGGGCGTCACCATAAGGAGGAGGGAAGCCCGGCGTTAGCCGGGCGGCTCGACTGGTAGTAAGGACAACCAACACTCGTTGTAAAAAGGACAAGAGCATGAAGACCTGCTCTCAAATAAAAACTACCGTTTTTTTCCGTCACCTGAATCGTTCCTTTTCTGGAATCATATATACCATGCCCAGCGAAAGAGTGACTCTGCTTACTCCCTTATCGCCCCATTCTCTAATACTCTCGGAATGGAAATCAACAGGCACAATACCGATATACACACTAAACACATACACTCTTTTACTCTTGTGCATATAATCCTTTCAAGAATTTACATGCATATACTCTCACACTCACCTTATGAATCCCATATTCCCTTGAATTTGATTGAGGTGCCTCTCTCTTCACAAACACATATGGCAAGTCCCGAAACAAAAGCATTGAGAACAATTTGTACAAAAATGTCACTTCTTACCTTCTTATTCATCTCCATCTTGGTTCAGCTTAGCCTTTTCTTTGCACACAGTCATCTCTTGAAATTATTAGCCACAAAATCGTTCAGTAACTGCCCACTCTTTCCTGCGCTCAATTGAGCAAGTTACACTCTTTCTTCGAATACGTGAACCCTTTCAAAGTGGTAATTAGTATGCATGGTACACCTCATACAAGTGAATAAGTCAATGAGTGTACATATTGGGTTGTCAAGAAAGTTCCCGCCGATTTTGAATACCTTTTGTTCATCAACTGCCGAACAAAAGATCGAGGTCCTAACCTCATGAAGTTATGTTTTCTGACAGAGTACGTCCTCTTCTATATTCCTGTTGAGATTCTTGCATCAGTTGTTAAAATTTGTCTGTGCAGGACCTGTATGAAAATTGAGAACCATTGCTTGCATTTTCGGCAACCGCCGCTTTTTTCTAGACAATGCTCTAGATGAGCCTTACAGTGCGTGACTGGTATGCGAAATCCAAACAGAGTGAACTGACCCTCGAAGACCGACAACCCTCAGGGAGGCTATCATCAGTTAAAACGACCGAATCAAAAAGTTAACGGAAGCGAATGGGCACGGCTCTACTCGTAGAGTAGTACAATGGCTCAGTGTTTCGAAATCAACCATCCATGATCATCAGCTAGAACTTGGTTTTGTGAAACGCCTTGGTGTTTGGATGCCTCACGAAATGCGCGAGCGCGGTGTGATGGACCTCGCCTCCGTGTGCGACTTGTTGCGCAAACAAAATAAAAATGAGCTGTTGCTAAAACACATGAGTACGGAGGACAAAAAACGGATCGTCTACAATCACGAGGAGCGGAAAAGATGTGGAGATTCCCAGTGAGCTGTCACAAATCGCTGCAGAAGTCAAAATCCAGGTGCGGAAGATTATGCTGTGCTGCTGGTGGGATTAAAGCTAAATCGTTTACCATGAGCTGTTGTCGCATGATCGAACGATGGCTCCTGAAAGGTACCATACTTAGCTAGACAATTTGCAGGCAGCGATAGACCAGAAGCGACCCGAACTGGCCAATCGCGAGGGCGTTGTCTTGTGACAGGATACCTCCACACGACACGTGTTTGGCCACTCGTCGAAAATTGCTGGAGCTTGGGTGGGATGTCTTAGCACACACGCCATACAGTCCGGGCATAGCACCATCAGAATACCTATTGTCTAGGTTTCTGCAGAATTCTTCGAATGGAAAATCGTTCAACCCGCTGGAGACGGCATAAAGCACCTGAGAGGGTTTTTCGATTTAAAGTCTGGAACCTTCTATGAAAGTGGGATACTGAAACTTACAGGAGAGGGATGGAGAAACCTTACTGAACAGAATGGAGGATATATCGTTTGATCAGTGGATTTCTTCTTTTAGGAATTTACACTCGAAGATGAATCAAAAATCGGCAGAGACTTCCCAGACAACACAATAGTTATGAGATTTGGAACTTCATAAGATTTTAACTCGGTGGGTAGAATGCCTGTTGCCTGTTGCCTTGTATCAAAATTAGATGGACTGCACTAATGGGGGTAATTGTAAGTTTTAGCACTATAGAATCGTTTCCTATAGGAGAAAAACTGTCGAAGTTCACGGGAGGCACGAACTGCTGGCAAAATTAATGTACATACATACAACAGTAAAAGGTGGAGGAGTACTGCTCAAAATCAATCGAAAACTCTTGTCGATCCCTAATCACACTTTGGACTTTACCTAATAATACCATATCCTTAAATTACCGAATCACAGGGAAGACGGTCAGCATGAACTGTGGCATCTCGGGGTCTCAGAGCATCTAAACAGAAGGCACCGCACCTAAATTGGTGTGACAATGAGGGAAGAAACTAAGACCAACAACTTCAAACACATCGAACCCTCATAGCAGCAATTCTAGAATGCACGGTGCAGAATCACGAGGAGAGGAGAATCGCATATTAGAAATCCCTATGGTGGAGAGTAAAACCGGTACAATAAGTGATTCTGCGACAACGAATAGGTTCTTTTGAAAGGTTACATTATACTCGGTCTATCTCATTCAACCGCACCGACTCGGGGCAGGGAAAGCCTACATAGATGCGGCCAATTTTTCTACATCTCTAAACAATTTTTTGTTTCCTCAACCTCCACATCTGCTGATAAAATAAGAGTGAGGGTTGACAACAGCGATGATTGCATTCACTTCCCTTCTACCGAATATGTGAAGCTTGGTCCATTTATGATGACGATCACGGGAACGATCTCGTGTATCCTTTTGCCGGAGTTTTCCTTTTCTGCCTTTTGAACAATTTTACCTTTTCTTACCCCATTAGCACTTTATCTTGCATTCCTCTCCAGAGAAGGGTTTCGATTTCCCATGGAACTTTGAATCGAGTTCAGGTGATTAATAGACTTAGGAATGCTATTTACAAATATAGAAGCTCAAACGACTCAGGGAGTTTTCAAGAAATTCATAAGCGCTCAAAATTTGCTGCGAAGATAGAGTCGCTTGAAATGCGCGGCCGACACATTCACACCGACTTAAGCGCCGCCGTAGCACTGAGGTACTGCTCTTCCTTCTCAAGCGAAAAATGAGGGTTTGATGCAAACTCTCGTCGATATTTCTGTACAGCAGAGTTTTTTTTCAAAAAAAAAAGCTATTATAACATCCCACGATATGCAGGTACAACTTATCTGCACTTAGATTCTATCACTATGTTTCAATCTCAATATGGAAAAGCACACAAAAAATCGCCTTATCATAGAAAAAATGCCACATGAGCCATCTGCAGCAACGGTCTGCCTTAATAATTGCCATAAGCGTGAAAAGTAGCCCAAGTGAGGCGCTCACCTGATTAGGTACCAGACAATATGCAATCTTTTATATATTAGGTTGTTCAAAAAGGAATGCGCGTTTGAGCTTAAAAAATTATTTATTATAAAAACGAAACTAAACAGGATCAATTCAAAAGATATTCTCCATTACTATCAATGACTTGTTGCCAACGTTTACGCAAAGAATAGACTCTTCACCTCGGAACTCGGCCGGCTGCGACTCAAAGTAGTTGGACACCAAGAGTTGGACCTCTTCGCGGTTTTTGGACATTCTCTCGACCAAGGAGTGCTGCATCGACCAGAGCAGGTGGTAGTCGGATGGTGCCAGACCGGGCTGTAAGGCGGATGAGGCAGGACTTCTCAGCCCCTACTCCACAATTTTTTCCAAGGTGGTTTGCGCGACATGTGGACGAGCGTTGTCGTGGAGGAATTTTGTCGACGTCGTTTCAACATCTTGACGACGCAGTGCTTGATCCACGCGGCTCAATTGTTCTTTGTAAATGTCCGCCGTAACCGTCTGATCCGAATCCAGGACCTCAAACTACACTCAACCTTTGCTGTTCCACCAACCACAGAGCATCACCTTTCTGCCGTGTATATTCGGTTTTAGAGTAGTTTTTGGAGTGTCACCGGTATTTATTCACTGTCGTTTTCGTGTTGCGTTGTCGAATGTTGAGATCGAATGTGTGTGTCGAATGTTGTTTTTATCTGATGCAACAATAGAGCTGAAAAAACCATTGTTCTTGGAGCGACGAAGAAGAATTCCTGCCATCGCCACTCGTGTTGCCTTGTTGGCGTCGCTCAGCTGGTGCGGTACCCATTTTCTGCACCTGTTCATCTTGCCAATCGTCAGCAAATGCTCATGGATGGTAGAGTATGGGCAGCTAAAATGTGCTGCCAGTTCTCGGGTGGTTTGGTGTGGATCCGAATTAATGACGTTCTCACCACTTGGTTATCGACGACTTGAGGCCGACTTCCATGTTCTTCGTCCTCCAAGCTTTCATTACCTTTTTTGAAACGCTGGAACCATCGTCGACATTGGCTTTCTGTCAGGGCTCGCCGAATACTTCAGAGATGGTACGATGCGCCGATTTCCCTTGCTTGAAGTCGTACCACATGCAAGCTCGCAAAAGCAATTTTTGGTCAAGCATCTCCTAAACTTTTTTTCTTCAGAAAGGAACAAAGTAGTTATAAAAAGAAATATATCAAAAGACGCGCAATAAAAAACTCTCCCTGAAAGACAAAACTGTTCCGAAAAATCTCCTTTAGTAGGAGAGAAATAAATGGACAAAGTTAGCGCGCATTCCTTTCCGAACAACCTAATAATAGAGAACAGCTGTGCAGAAAACTCGGCGACGGCGAGGAGCAAGATCGAAGATCCTTCGCGTGAAGAGAAAAACTACTATATCTGCACCACGACGTCGCTTGCTGTCAGTGGAGGTAGGTGGGCACCTCAACTGACATTATCTCGAAACAAACTGCGAGGGTTACTGGGTTATTTAGGGAACTCGTTTTTGTTAATTAAAAGCATAGACCATATTTTGAACTCTATCGATATCCGGTATCCGGACATAGAGACGATTTCTGACCAATTGTTGTTTAACCCAATGACGACCATGCAGTTCATATGTGGACTGCAGTTGTATTTTTTGTTTTATTTATCTATATTTCCATTTTCTTTGCAATTTTTCTTCTTAAAACATTACATCAGGCCTAAATGAAACTACATACAGCGTGGTCCCACAAAATCTTCTAATTTTGCCATTGTAAAGGTGTTTTTTCGAAGGGGTACATTACTTGGTGAATTCTTCGTTCGTTGAACAACCTCGAAAAATGGGCTGTTATTTCAAAAGTACTGTCGTCATTAGCATTTTCGCTGTTATCCACCAAATGCAAAGCTCGTGAAAGTTCTCCGAAACGATTTCTAGTAATGATTGAACTCATAATTGAGTGAACGCTAGAACGAACGCCGTTCCTATAATAAAGATCAATAACCACTCAGTGACTGCATTCTTACCAATCCCATTTGAAGGAACATTCCGAAAAACTTATAATTTCTCCTAGACTTCAAAAAGTGGTCATTCTGGACCATAGAGTCCACATGTGGGCTGCAGTCGCGAGTGGACGAAAAGCGCGCCGGTCCCTCGCGGCGCTTTTCCCGCGAAACGTCATGGTCGTCAATGGGTTAATGTTGTCCCTTGGTGGGTTAACCAAGAAAGCGTCATTGGCTAGATCCGCTCTCTTCAGGCATAGCTGAACATGATCTGATATAAACGTTAATTGAAGAAACATCCTATCTCCAGTTCCACAAGGAAAAGGCCTTGATCTGCTTTGTAAGCCATGCTGCCGAGTTGTGTATCCATTGAAATTAGCTAATTGGTGTGCTAAACTTCTGCACTCTTACCGCTCCTCGTTATCGTAGTATACCTCCACAGTTGTTTTGTACGTGTTACGTGATACCACGCGTTTAACAGCTCTGGGATGTGCCGACAATGCGTGAACGGTGATATTCTTGGAGCCCCCTTTTCTACACCACTTCACACTGAACGTTCCACTGATAACCCTTACCTACTATTCAAAAAGGATACACAGCCTTTTAAAGAACCTATTGGAATTTCTAACCCGTTGGAAGTTCGTCGGTCTGAGTTGCAATTAATTAAAAGCTGGGCTCGTCAAGCGCGATAGGCAACACTCTAAAGTCTCGAAACGCTTTCAGGTCTTGATAGCGACGAATTGGTCGAAACGTCGGGCAAATGAACTGATGTTCCGCTATTAAAAAACTTGTTTGGCACAGAAGCACTGACCAATAATAGAACCAATGTTCAAGTTTCAAAAAAGGCGAATATGAGGAAATTAGCGATAATTTTGAGGTGTTTATCTAAACTTAAATAACGGGCGTGCCTATCTTCCATACAGCCTCTCGATCCTGCTATACCAGAATTTCAAGGACTATTCAGGAGGCTGCAAAGAAATGACCGACTTCATTTTCAAGTTGACGACGATCATCAAATCTTTGGTCCTTTAGATGGTGCTTCAGTGAGACGAATAGGTGAAAATCAGGTGTTAGCGCTTATGAACAAGGCGGATGTGGCACCATCCAAGCCATACCTACCATCCAAGCCCATGATTTTTTGAACTGCTCCGCTAGTCATGAGCGTGCGTATGTTATGGTGGAGTAGGAAGACATTTAGTTTTTGGGGCTTAGTTCTAATTTAATCTACTTTTTGCACCCGACTGGCATAAACTGTAGTCGTCATCAAAGTGCCGAAGGGCAATGTGTAAACGCTCATCATTTCCATTCCAATGATCGACCAGTACGTTGCCGGTCTTCAAATGAAATTTCACCAGAAAAGATCCTCACATGCTTGCCTACATCGATAATATGTAGTAAATAACATACTTCTGAGTGCTCCTACATAAACTCCTAACAGATAAGAGATCAAATGATAGCCTGATGCATTATGGTGTTTAATAGCACAATACTGATTACAAAGCCTTTTCGTGTCCTTTTTCGTGATCTTTCGGGAACATTCTATGGCCACCAGGCGTGTAAATGCCCAAGAGGTTCCTGTTTTTCCCCGAAAGACAATTTCAAACTGTTGCAGGACTTACTTTCAAATATAACATTAGGCAATAAATAAATCCCGACCTAACAGTTTACAACAAAAAGGATCATAAGCAAGTACCGGAAGAGAATGTGGGAAGCGCGCAGACACCACGATAATCGTGAGCACAATTCTATGGGATTGAGACTTCCTACACAACACCACTATCCGTTATTCATACCTTGAATGCAGAAATGTTGAATACCAGGGCAAGCTGACGAAATTCCATTATGCCAAATGCAAGTGATACACAGATGGGGACTAGTCACAATGAGAATGAAAAACAAAATAAAACAATTCGTTGGAAGAAAAGGCGAACTTGTATTGCTCCACAACCATAGCTGTATCTTGAATAGGATCAATCTGTTCCACAGCCTTCTTCATGTCTTCATGGCAACTAGCTGAAAAAGGTAGTTGTTAACAAAAATGTCATTAGAAAATTTTCTAGTTGGTGCAAATAAACAACCTCCCGAGGGCCTACCACGTCAATGCGGTGACAGGGTAATTACAAGGCCAAGATGACCTCCTTTCGCCGCTGATGGAACAGTTACGGTATTTGAAGGGTAGTGGAGAGGTCGTCTACGACTTCTATTCTGATCTTTTCGACAGCCATGTCTACCTACCTACCATCTTAGGCAAGACGGATATGTCGTCCCTTTTGTTCTCTCTTCCAAAATTCGACATGCCGTCACATCGACGAAGAACGGTACGGCACACGGTCCCGACAGGACCAAACCAGAGCATCTAAATAGCCGTCCGCCAGTCAATGTGAAAACCCTGCCTGGCTCTTCACGCGTCGATACAAATTGCCCATTTCGTGAAACTAGCGAGACAGTGTTGATGTGGAAGAAGAGAGATTCAGACGATCTTGGCAATAATCGTCCAATATGCCTGCTGTCTGTGATCAACAAACTTTTCACACTCGTCATTCGCAACAGGATTGGCAGAATACTAGATGAACAACTATGGAGCCAGAAACGTTTCGGAGGGGGTTCAGTACAACCAATCACATCCACACTGTTACAAGACTCAATGAAATATCAGGAGAATACGGGATGCAGTTATCTCTTACGTTCATCGATTCGCAGAACGCCTTCGAATTCTCTTGGAACAGAAGCGGCAATCGAAGCCCTGGACTACCAGGACGGTCCTGCCCAACACATAAAGATGCTTTGTGAGCTCTACGGCAACTTGACAAGGATTTCGCCATCCTATAAAGAAGTCGTTGTGAACGCGAAGAGATTGAAGAGATTGGCAAGGCGATACCATTCTGCCAAAACTTTTCAGTGCCGTTCTTGAGCATAGTGCGCCATTTGCAATGGGAAGATTTAAGAGCGAGGGTCGTCGGTAATTACATCACCTACGCTTTGCAAACAAAATCTTGCTTATAACACCTAATAGGGAACCAGGCGGAACAAATGCAGGTCGAATTCGATGTGCGAAAACCGGCTTAAGAATGAAAATAACAAAGAAGATATTCGTGGGAGGCATATTGGTATCTGATGCTCTTTCTACGCGAAACGAAATGAATAGCCTTGGATGCTGTATCCAGGTCGAGAAGGCAACACGATTAGTGACCAAGCTCCGAAGCTGAGCAGAATGAAACGCTCCGACAATAGATCATTTGAGAATATCGAGGGAGTAGTAGAGAAGGCAAAAACATCTGGCTCAGCACTCACCTTTCCGAAGGTGCTGTCCTTTCTGCTTTGACGTTCGCCTCGGAGAACTAGACGTCTTGAGTGACGTCAAATCAACGTCATTCAAGGCGCTTCGGAAAAAAACTTGGATTTTTCCTAAATGCGCGAGCGCAGAAGGGTATCGAGAGCTTCGAGCTCATCTTCAACGAACGACGACGAGCTCGAAGCTACCGAATGCCGCTGCCCATGTCATCAACTCGAAGATCACGTGGGCCGAACACATAGTGCGATGATCGTTGGGTCAGGGCGGCTGTTGACTAAACCCTTCGGGACGTCAAACGATCACCAAGACGGTCGCTAGTGGGATGAATCTTTTTTACGAAAGCTTTGAACGCAAGGAATTCTAGCTCGCGAAATAGACGAATGGAGAGGTTGAAAAACAAATAAAGCTCAGTCGAATTGAGGCATTCGCGTTGAGGATGTATGCTAACTTTGTAGTCTGTTACTCGTAAACGATCTTTATGGCCACTTCTCCTCTTTTCTGACTCTGCCAGGAAAAGGTCGTCTTACAAGGGAAGAATAGTAGCCATTCAAGACGAGATGGTTCTGTACGCTGATCTCAAAGCTGTATTCCAAATCTGCTAAACGGTTCTGGGAGCAAAGTTACGGGACCAGTTCCTCCCTGTGTTATACCATGGTATTGAACAAATCAGCGAAACGAGCGAAGCCGTAGCTGTGCAACGGTGGCGCAGCCGGTAGGATGGTGCGCAAAGTAGGCATGACATCAAGGTTCATGTTTTTGATGCATTTGCTCGTTTTGTTTTTCCATGAGATGCGTCTTAAGCGCTTGCAACTTTTTTCGGCTCAACATTGTCCACTACGGAGCTCTCTCTTATTTTAGGATCCCGGGGAATAGTAATTCAGTGGAAGAATTCTATCATTACTGACCAAAAATTTACGCCTCTCTTCCTTGACCACTTGAGATGGTGTTCTGGAATTATCGGCAGCTCCCTGCCCTCACGGTAGAGAGCGGTCGAATAACTCATCTGACCAGAGCCCGCTTTGATAGGAATACGATCCTCACATTCGAGAAATACTGCCCGCATTTTCGAAGCACGGATTCCAGGTAATTGAAAGAAATTGATACCGTGGAAAGGGCTGATCGATTTATGTGCACATATGGTAACCAATACCTGTCAAGAAACTTGTTCTCTAATTAAACGTGGTGGGACATGATATCGAGGCTAGACTCAAGTCCTGAACCCACCTACAGCTTGCTTTGATGTTGGCCTCTATGAGGAATTCATTGTTGACTTTGAGCATCATTCAGTTGAAATGACTGCCGTACAATGAGATTCCTGCATAATTTCCATGAAAACTTGCCCCTCCAGCTTGTCCACTAATCTCCGGAAGCAGACGGATAGTCGCAAATAGGCTAATTCGAAAGCTCACTGTTTCTCACTCACCCATAATTTTCTTAGGCTCAGGACACTGGGTTGCGATGGAACGAAACTTGTTTTTCATGCACGAGGAAGAACGGCTTCTTTTGGCACTCGAACTATAGAAGGCTATCGACTCTTCTACCAGCGCCTAAAATTGAAACTCATGGGCCAGATCACAAACCCGGAGGCTACATTTCACTTTGCGACCTCTATATCACCACAACGTACGAGGTTTCTTTCCCGACGAGATGGGTTCGTCGTCGCTGTCATCACGTGATCGCCCTTCACGAACTCGTCCTCCTCGCAGTACATAAGGTATATTTGGAAAGCTCTTTATCTCCGTCCCTTTCTAGGTGGTGCTCACGTTATGCTACAAGAACGAATGTCCTCCAACAAAAACGATGACCCCACCTTCGGGTGAACTTTTTGCTGGCATCATGTTGAAGAGCGTCATCCAATGCATCTTTTGCGCCTTTTACCTAAAGTTCCTCATACCCCTTGTAGACAATTTTGAGCAAATACTTGAAATTTCTTCTTGGCTTGAATGGAGCCACACCCTTATTCGGCTGGTGAAGGGCGAAAAACTTTCGTAATACTCTTTTGATGTTCCTAGAATATAGTTAGCTCCGTAGATGGCCAATATAGCCCAAAAACGTTTTGGAAAGGTTTAGGACGCATTTCATAGAAAAGAAAACCAGCGCATGTATAAAGAAGTCTAGTCTAGATATCATGCCTTCTCACTCCATCCACTTGACGTGAACTTCATCTTACTCTCGAATCCGAGCCTGTGCACGAGCCAAGCTCCGACGAACGGCATACGTCAAAAGCACTGCGTATAACCTCAGCTCTTTTAGTTTTTCGTGGCGAGAAGTGACTCCATGTGACGTATTTCCACTTTACTTCCACCAACAATGCTCTCGATACGCGCTGTCTACAGAGCAGATCACATAGGAACACTCAAAAAACAGAGTTCGTCCTTCTCCATCTTAGCTTCTGAGATTAATAAACGCTTTATTCACAATCAGCTTACGTTTCGGCGGATTCGCCTTCTTTGGAGCCCGTGCGTCGAAAATATATTTGTGATTCCTAGGTTACCTTTTCAAATACAAGAAGAACATTCTAAAGGGGAGGCCTGACATGACCTCATTTATTAGTTTACGTCCG
>UZAF01018768.1:0-21116 GCA_900617895.1 Haemonchus placei
CCTCTTCCCCCTCCCCTCTTCTGAGCATTGTCGACTCTGTTGACAATGGCTTACTCTAATCACTTCATTTATTGTTGTATAGGAAGGATATAAACATAAACATCATTATAGGCATGACTATAATAAAAATGGAAACTTCGGTGCTCATCAATTCCGTTTTCAAGATGCGCCCCGGAATCCAACTTCTATTCAGAAGTCACTCAAGGGTGTTTTTAATGAGTATATTGTCTGTCAAAATACAAGTCAGTGTTTTATCTCGTCGGACGAGTCGGTATCAATTCACAGACCTTGAAGCGAAGGAAGATTTGGTTGGCCTGGGGGACTAGCGATCTGGGATTCGATCCCGGATCATCCGCGATGAAAGAGCTGATAGAGATGAACAAGTAAATAAATAAATAAATAAATAAATAAATAAATAAAAATAAATAAATGTACACCAGTCGAATGGTCTAATTTACGCAAGGCTCACCTCCCTCCTGTTACAAAACATACTCGGCTGATGCCTTACTTCCATTTGTTGAGGTAACGATAGATTTCTAATAGCAGATTTTTCAAAAGGGAGTGTTCCTAATCACACGGGCTATATACTCAATAAGGGACGAGTACACCTATCGCTCACCCAACGATGTCTCCAATTGTTGCCCTTCACCTTAACAGTAAAAGTTGCTATGAGTTTGATCTCTAGTTAAATGAGTCTATTGGTGCCCGACTTTTCTACATCTGAACATCAGGTTAGTCAGTCGAAGCCCAGAGTAATGTTTACTAATATTGTGTATCAATGTCAACACCACTATGAGAGACCCATACTCACAACAGCCTTACCTTCATGGTTACAGAAGTTTATCGTAACTTATATCTGATTATAGAGAAAACTTGTTCCTTCATTGAATCGCAAACCACTTACATCGGTTATTTTGCATTACTTATCAAGTTACTATGTACTACGTAGTAGTCCCAATCTAATGAGTAAAATAGTAGAAAAGAGACGATTTCTTATCCACTTGTCACTAACCAATCACGTTCCCAACAAATTTCAAATCGCCCATCATAATTACATGCTTTTACTAGTGACAGGAAGGGAGTAACCTACTCATTACCATTGCCTTCAAGGACGCCTTATCAGCCTTTATCTGTTGTTATCAGTTTCTGCCACCAGTCACCTGCGATCATCTGTAGTACGTCTTGAGTGAGCCTCCTATGTTGATATTAACAACTTGACTGGGGATTATCATTTCCAGTAAGTCGCCTGCCTTCTTTGAACCCTATAAGGGCGGTGGATGCTTTTGGTTCACTTAACCACTTAACCACCTTTCCGCATTACGAAAAAAAATCCCAAAGGGCTGTGAATGGGGAGCGATGAAGCTGACCTTGACATGCTCCACTCTCCCAGTAGTCAGCTTCACCGCTTTTGATTCTCAGCTCTTGAGAGTTTTCCATTCTTAGCTGCTGTGTTGAGAAGTGGTGAAGGAGTAGGAGAGGGAAGGAAAGGGAAGGAAGTGTTTAAACTCTGTCACCATGTCGTTTTTATCGCGCTATATCACCTCCAGCCGATTCAAGCCACTGCTATCACCTCACTTCTTTAATCTTCGCCCACTGTGTACCGCCAGCGGAAAAGGTCTATCAAATTGAACGAAATCCAAATTGCAACATTCTTTGTGTGCGCTTTTCTCAATCCCAAGGTGAAAATCTCGAGCAGCACCCGTAACTCCTTGCGTCTCACTGATCGAACAATACTCCTTCAACCTATCCACGCCCTCCCTTATCGGTTGAGACCAAAATCTCAACCGTTAAGGGAAGGCGTGGCGAGTTAAATAAGGTTCCTAGGTTCAGTAATATTATGTTATTGTGACATTCTCTCCCAACCACTCAACTTTCCTATCAGACACCTTTACCCTGTGTTAGCCTGAATTAGAGGCATCCAAGCGTAGGAAATTACACATTTCTGGTAAGGTATAAATGCTCTACATCCATTCACACTGCACATATGTACAAAGCTACCAAGCATGTATACCAGTCATGATATGGCATAGAAACAAGTAAGGATGAAGTTGAATCCAAGTTGGTATAGAGACAGAGACAAGGAAGTAGGTGCGCTGGGTCTATAAGCAAAATGAAGTAGAAATGCGAAACCTGAGGATTTCTCGTGATAGCAAAAGGAAAGGTGAAAGACTGAAGGCCCAAGGATATCAAGGTATAAGATGGAGCGAAAAAAGGAGTGCCACCGGTGTCAGAATCGGGTCAGAAGCAGTAGAAAAATTCCAAAGGGATGCTCTTGGGTGAGTTAAGGAAGAAGAACGAAAAGGGTAAGGTGATTTATGTATGACTTGTTCAGGAATAGAACCCTCTGGCTGGCATTCCTGAACAAGCCACACACTGGCATTGAACATTGGCAAGTTACCTTCTATGTGGACTATCACCCCAAATATTGTAGGATAGCATCAGCAGAGAGCGAAACACGTCCCCAGTCAATGACCACTGAGCAAATTCTATAGAGAACTCATAAATCTTCAGATTCATGGGCTTCACGCATATTTCCGAGTGGGCGGCGAGAGTTCTGCACCACACTGAGGGCGTGGTCACTCGTTTCGAGCGTTCTATTGCAATCGATGTCTCGTAGCAGACAAGAGCAGTCAGTGTGTGGTGCTTTCGGACGGATTCATTCAAGATTTTTCGTTCTTCACCATGCTTTCCAGAAAAGTAATATCTCATTGTTGTCACGGGAATGAACATGCTTCAGTGGTTTCTAAAGGAAACTCGACATTGACGCAAATGGAAACTATTCTTTCGCTCTTTCACTCTTCCTATGCAGCACTCTCAGTCATCGTTAATCCTCGGAAGCTGTCTTTGTCCAAAATGCTGCCGTCTTTTGGCATATTCCTCAGAAAAGAACTAAAAAAATATAATTATGTAGTATTGATCGAGCTTTCGACCTTATTTTTTCAAAAAGCGCCTTTTTAAGTCATTCATTTCTTCAAAGTCGTCTAAAAAGCAGTGATACGTCTTACAACAATCGTTTTGGAGTCGAGGTCTCAGAAGAATCATTTCTTCAGTTTTCCTTTTGCGGAAATCCTTCCAGTTAGACCTGAGCAGTCCGAATAGAAAAAAGTAAACAAGCAAAATGAATTTCTTTTTTCCGATCATCTCGCTCGTGCTATGACGTTATAACCTGCCTTTCGCCTAACTGCTTTAGCTGAGCTTGGTCGGAAGTGATACCGACAGCCAGCTTTCCTTACACTTCCGTTCCAACCTGGGTTCGATATGTGTTGAGCGGTGCAGATACGGAGCAAAAATTTTTTTCTCCTCATTGTTCAATTTCTCGATTTCCTCAGCAAACTTCTAGTCCCATGGTCTCAGCTTACAATTATTTCAAGTCAACTGCTTCTCGCAAATTCTCGATGACGAATTCATAGTTTGTAGTTAAGCCGTACCCTTTGCCGAGCGCTGAAATACTTTCTGTGATTCTTGGCCGTATATGAACGATGTCGCAGCCACCGGAGTATGCGGCAGCTGCGGCTGCCCTACGATCGACGCCGGCACAAATGACCGCAGGCATATCTATCGACCTGGTCACGGCCTCCCAGGTAAAATTCTGTCCGAAGTTTCTATATTTATTCTGACTTTGCACTTTACCAGTCCTTGGTGAGTCCGTAGTGCTCAGCTCCCATTGCCTACGCACCAAATGCTTGCTCTGTGAATTATTTCAAATTAATTAAAGAAAAAGGAACCTAATTGTAATCAAGTTGTGACAGATGACGTGGGTTGGACAATCCTTGTGTAGCTAGCCAATTATCATAATACTGTCTCTTTTTTATTTCTGAAACAATTAAGCGGCTGGTGAAGCTAGCCGCTAGTCGGGTTCCCGTTCATGTCTCTTACAACAGCTGTAGCGCCAGACAGCATAGGAATGGAAGCTTTCACAGATCACGAAGCCGTGTTCATCTAAATAAATTTAGCGGCCACCCTTTTTCCTTGTTCGCTATACGATGGGAATTGATATTAAAGGAACAGTTAACAATAAAAATGGTTTCTAAAACTTTTCCTCAGAATTAATTTGAGACTCCCCCATACACCTTATCTGGCGCTATCAGATCGGAAAATGGCTTACATAGAGCGTTATAAAAGCTCAAAGATTGTATCGTATGCATCCTCGGACGAGTTTCACTGTCATTGCATAGGCTGCACCATTCTCGAGAGAATCCATGTAGGAGGTTCAAGCTACTTGTCATGAACCCCAGCGACGGTGAAAGGCAGTTCTGTACAGTTCTGACTTGATGTAATCAGCTATTTGCACAACTGCAACAACTGAAATCTCGTCCGAGTACCTCTTCCATGTTATTTCCTTCATAATAATCTCGTCCAACTTTCTTTTCCCTACTTTTGAAGAGCCTTACTTTTTTCGAAATTGACGAATTTTCTCGCTTTCTTCACTACCAATGGACAGTCCTTATCCTATACTTCCGCTTTTTGAATAAAAGGGGTTCTTCAAAATTAACGTGAACTGTGACTTTAAGATATCTCAGAGATGAGGTAAAGTTTCCAGCTACGGATATGGTAAAGCGAGTAGAGCGTTCTGGTGCGTAAAAGCGGTTCTTATAACTTGACATGCCTCCTAACTCAGCTGCCTGATAGTATATGTCACACTACTTCAGCTTTCCATGGGTTACATTTCATAGACGATAAATCCGGACCTTTTTTGGCAGACAAGCAGCAGCGCTCATTGTTGTAAGACGTTCCCAGTAATTGTTTGGCAATTACAAATTCAACTCAATTCTCAGGCCACCTGTTGAATGACTCATTTGTACTGAGTTCACTTTAGAAAAATCTACCAAAAATCAAAATCAAAGTCATAGCACTCTTAGAAGTTATGTTTAAGTAATAGTGCGTTCATCATCCACGCTCTCATCAAAAATTCATCACCATTCGATAGAGCAGCAGCGCTTTTCAGTTGTCCGTGGCCGAGTTAGGCCAATAGGCAAGCATGATTGCCTTTGGTCTTTCATTGCTATTCATAAATGGGAGTGAATCTGAATGTTAAATGAATCTGAATAAGTCAAGGACGGCAATGGAATTTGTCTGCTTTGGAAAGCACGTTTTGGGCGGGAATCCTCATTATACACCGCCAGGGTTCATGAACTAAGCGTTTCGCTCGCGCACTGTCCCTTCAGGAGTATCCAATTAATCTTCCAGATGCTTAAGCTCGCACACTCATAGCATGCGATGGTGTTTCTTTGACAGCACAAATAGCCTCACGTATGCAGCGGTCGATCAGTAAAGTGTGGGAGCTCCATCCGCACTTGCGCAGCACGGAAGTTGATTGGTCTCCAGAGGAAAACATAAGAGGGCGATATGGAAAGGAGTGAGAGTAGGGATGTGCTATGAGTTTTCAAAGCCCATAACTGACTATTATCTACGTCACTTCAAGGTGGAAGTGAAATTTTCAGCAGAAAGTAGGCAAAACCTCGCTTTTCCCATCTTTCGAGGATTCTGACGCGCTAGCAGCTTCTACTTCTTCCTCCACCTAGATAGAAAATGCTTATTCAACGAAGATCTTCACGCTCCTCAAGCTCCGCCTATCGTTTTGCATCACAGAAAGTTACCTGAGGTATGTACTGGACTTAGAACTTGCCCAGATGAACTGGAAACCCTACAAATGCTAATGCTTTTATGAGATGTGCCTATAAAAAGCTCTCGAGTGGATAGTTTCTCAATAAAAACCTTGGGTAGTGGACTGAATCAACTGCTTGGGCATGGTTTGACTTAGGATAATGACAGAAAATGCAGGGTACAAGGCGCATTGACGGTCCTAAATTGAATTTTTATGCAATGCACATACCTAGGGATGATTATCGTTGACATCGTGGGGTGAGAATGTTTTGGAAGTACTAGAAAGGATAAGAAACACTACATCAAGCTGCCAATACAGATTGCACTATTTGATATATCTTTACGCAATAGCGAGATTCGATCTTGTGAACTTTCCAGCGTGAGGCAAACTTTCTCCGGATGATCGATCGCAAAGCACCCCTACTCTACGAACCTGAAGTGGTTAATCAGGCAATTCGAAGATACGAAACATGTTGGCTACCCATGCAGGTGAGCTTCACCCAGAGGGCTTCTCCCAATTCAACATCTATAGGTAGCTTTCATTTTTCAAAGTGTATACTCAATCAAGCCTAACAAATTCGATGAAATGGCAACAACTCAATCAGAGCAGTGGGCCTTAGCAAAATATTTAATGGATTTCCCGCTTTTTATGAAGGATTCGAGGGAACTGACACTTTGGAAAGGGCAACGCTACACGCATTACTTTCCAATTTTCCAATCTAGACTAAAAAGAGAAACTCAGAATGTCTGTTATACAAAAAGCTCATATTTGAACGGTTTCACAAAACGAGTTAATTAAATTATTTACGTCATTCATTCATTCAAGAAAATAAGCTGTAAACATCATAACTCATGCTGGAGCTCATGGCAATAATTCCGAGTGAGAAATGTTCTCTGCTTCATTTTTATTGGAAGAACATCTATCATATCGTTTAAATGAGGATAGATTCCGGTTGACTTCAGGGGAATATTCTTACAATCACTGAATTCTGAACACTCAAAGAAATTAAGACAAATCGAGTCAAGACGTTCAGTTTTGAATGGGTTAGGTAACAACTGCTAAATGACAGACGGTGATCAGACAGTGTCTACCTAGCTAGTTCTCCTGTTCTCGTGGTCTCCGTTTGTCTGTAGATGCTATGCCAAGGGTGACAGCTTGTTTTCTTGGTGTTGAGGAAGAAGGATTGTTCTATACACAGTTGAAAAGGCGGAAACACTCGTTCTGCTCCTTTGATCTAAGAAACTCTGGAAAAGGCCTTTTCTGCTGAGTAGTACGTAGTCATTCACTGTTAGAGATAAATTTAAACATTTTCTTCCGAATTCAACTGTTTCAGACGGCTCATCCCGATATGAATGTAATACCGCCATTGGATGTGCATTGGGTATGGCACACTCACATGTTGAGTCCACTCCATTACCAAGAGGTATTTTGTTTTCGTATTTCTGGTATGAGCTATTATTCTTTCTATTATTTTGGTGGAAAACAACCCAGTTATTGGAAGTACGAATAACATTCCTCTTCCGTAAGTTTCTCTGGAGCACCCGTCCCATTATTTTTCTTATTATCGGCCACTTTTGGCCTTTTCCTTATTATTTGGCTTCCCTCTAATCTCCACCATCTGCAATTCTTCATCAAGATAACAATTTCTTCTGTTATCGTCCCTCGTGTGTACTTGTATAGTTATGTATGGCCGATATTGAATTGATCACTTTTTTAAATTCAAAATTGTTTTTCACTTTTGAATTATTGACTGCCGATAACGAAAGATCGTTACGGTCTCCCGTTTTTTTGCCAGCGAAAATCATAACATATGATGACGTTAGGGTTAGAACTTGGAGGGGGTGTGTAAAGTAGTCGAGGAAGCCATAAATTCGCTTTATGAGTCATTTTTTACCCCTGGAAAATAACCTCAGTCCTATTTGCTTTCTGCCACGGTCACGGGTTCGAATCCGGGATCGATATCTGCCTAGGCCAACCACGTCTCCTTCTGAAGTCGGGTAATTGGTACCAGACTCGTCTGGGAGGATGAAAGCACTGTCTTGTACATTGGCTGNCCACCACAAATCTTTGTATAAGCCACGTAAGCCTTCAAACCACCACTACGATTCTGAATGAAAGGCGAGTACGTGGTGCATCGCTTAGATGGAACGCCCAAAGATTCCATCCTATATCCATGGTATAAGGGTGGTCCATCAATTTCAGGCGGCTGTTCATTTTCTGACCCTTTTCATTATCTGCGACTGAATATTTCCTCAAGATATTGACAGCTCAGCACTGAGTGAGCTCTAGACTGAGGGCTGTTAGATAAACAGCCCAAGGAGAGCCGGTAAACACTTATTTTTAATAAGATTGCTACGTTGCACTTTCAAAAGTTCGCAGTGTTTTCCGTTCCACTCGATATCTTCAGTTGGAGACATCTCTTCAGACTAAATCCTAAAGAAACTGATGGAATATCTCTTTTCGTGATGTATTACTGGGCATGAATCCCTCTTCTTCAGCCTGTCTGTCCAAGAGGTCCTATCTCCAACGGGGAAGCGAGGGAGCGTGAAAGGCAGTTGATTTGTGATCCCATCTTTGGCCGGGCGGGGCGCTAAAACAATTACTAGGAAGGGAAAGACAAGTGGCAATAAGGAACATGTGGGTGGTCGAAGGAGAGAAGCAAGAAGTGCAGCAGAAGATGAAACATAGAAAGGGAAAGAATAAGTGCCGACAAAAATTGCGTTTCATTCATACATCCGACTCCTTCCGAGCCCTACAGAGGGTAATTCTGTGAGTTAAAGTTGGGCAGCCCTACTCATTTAGGTAAAGGAGATAATGCAGCAAGAAATCCGCCAAAATCATGCACAGAAACTTCGTCAGATGTTGGAAAGCTCTGCCGATTTGATGGGAAATTCCCCATTTTCTTCAAACGTACAATCCGAATTTAGCCAGTTCACCCCGTCATGGAATTCAATCCTTTTTTCTTCTTGGCTGGATTTTCGCTTACTTCCGCTTAATTCTACTAGCCCACCAGAGGGGTTCTTCTTGGCGTCTGATGTATATGCCTTGTGGCCGCCTCCTCCTCCTTGCGGCTCATCACTTGCCACTGGAAAAAATCGGCAGCGTTTTCGCAGCTGTTCCGTGGCATAGTCTAATGCAATCTTCGTGCGCTCACAGACCTTTTTATGATCAAGGGAAAGCATGATAGACATTGAGAACGGAAAGTCTTGAAAGTGATTGGGACTAGTGGCTAAAGCCCCCTGAGGCCTTTTCAGAGAATGGTAAGCTGATGGCGAGGAGTAACATACATACTGAAAGCAAAAAATCTATGAATGTACTCATAGCATAGGCAGAAGCTTATTATTTCGTCCAGCAACATAAGTCCAGCTGGCTTTTGGTTCTTTCCATTAATCCTAAGCTTCTTATTGTTGAGATGCTCTTGATTACCCTTAAACATTAAACCAGGAGATGTACTCCTGATTAAATGTTAAAAGGCATTGAGGCGCCCAGATTAAAATGCAGCTCGGGTATTATTTATGACACTGGGGGCCCCAAAATGATTTACTCTGCATTCCAATACATTTCTTAGAATCGTCAGTGAAGGGTGACCCGAAAAACGGCCTCCGTGCGCTATCGAGCTGTCTGCTGCGGCTGTGAGGGAGCGACAACCAATCCCCCAACTTTCGTCCCCCCTGCCAGGTTTGAGAAAATTCATTTCGAATGAGTTTTCAGTAGAAGTTTCCAACAAGTAGTTCCAGGATGAAAAGGGTGGGAACTCTCAATAAGAAAAGTGCGAGCTTCTGAAGAATCATGTTCAATCCGTAGTGAAGATTGTCATTTTTCCGAATTTTCTCATGATCTTCCTTGCTGCTAATATCACAACACAAAATTTCGTTTAATATTTTGTAGAAGAGTTCTTCGATGTGCACTTCAACTTATCTGCTCAAATTTGACTACAAAAGAGTTGTTCCAAAAGAGGAAGATACAGATGTGGAGAATACGGGAGATTCAACCTACATACACTTTTTTGGAAAGGTCTAAAAACTATTTTGAAACTTGAAGGAAATTCTGTTGTGAGCAGAACTAAGAAAACTACTTGGGCACATCAAGCAACCCATTGATGGCACAGTTCATGATAGAACAGCTTTCTGAGAAATATCTTTCTGATGAATCTGTGGCGTTCCAGCATACCACAGGGGGGATCAAATCGGTAAACGGCCTAAATATTAGTTTATAAGGATTCAAAGATTGTACCGGTTGTACGCCACACCCATAGTTTTGACGGCTTTCTAGTGGTTGCACCATTCACAAGGGACACCCATGTATGTATGTAGGAAGTTCAACCAACTTTTCATTACTCATGGCGACAGTGAGAGACAGTTTTGGACGATTCGGCTTGAAGTAGTCAACTCTTTGCGCATTTGCAACAACTAAAATCTCTCCCCTCCCCCTCTCACATCATTTTCGTCATGGTAATCTCGTACAACCTCTACTTTCACTACTTTTGGAAAACCTTATTTTTCGTAGAGCATGCGGATTTTCTCGCTTCATTCCTGCCGAACTTCTCACTTCTCACTGCTATTCTAAGGGTAGTGAAGTGATTCCTTTACATGTCTTTGGGCCTAATTTGTCTCTTTCCAATCAAATTAGCATGAGAGCATGAAAAAGCACGGATAATTAATAATTGGTATAATTCCCATTGTGCCGAACGAGAAGCCTCCTTCATTAGTCGAATGCCTTTTGAACGTGATTGTGGCGGGGCTATCNATTTTTTAATGCCATTGAATTCTTCGAGGTACATCGACTGACAATGAGATCTTTCCCATAAGAAGGAAACATTGGCTGTGACAGACTCCTTACTCGTTCATTGCGTTTCCCAGCCTGGGTAAAAGTGAATTTCTTGGCGCGGAGAAAATTTGAACAGCTCAAGCATAGAAATTGTACGTTGTATGAAGAGAGTTCCTACATTCAATAACAGTTTTCACATTATCGAGCCGAAGAGAGCATCTGAAGAACGCCTATGACGTCGGAGCATTAACCATGGCTCATCGATTCGGGATAGTGGACAAGGAGACTCGCAATTCCTGGCTTTACCATGCACAGCAGCGAAAAAAATTCATCATCTGGAATTACCCTAAAACGTAGTCCTAAATGGTCCCAGACAATAAATTTATAGGCCGTTCGAAGGCTTGATAAGTTGCATTTCCCGAATACTTGGCTCGGGGCGCATGCAGCTCTCGGAGAATCCGTAAAGCGCCCTTCCCGTCTACTCGGCGTTGATGGCATTGTGCCTGAGGCATTTGATGAAAAACACTTTACCTGAGCATAAACAACATCGGGAACCGTAGATCGGGGGGCATATAGCACAGGGCCTCGGGCACAACACCTCTATTGCGTCGTTTTTTGCATCCTCATAGGCTCAATTATGCGTGCGACTCTTTCCAAGCGACGAAGCTCACCCATAATTAAATAATTTGTTATTCTGCCTTTGCAGAAATCTTCTTCAAACAGATAGCTTAGCACTGGGAGAAAACATGTTGCCGCCGTCAGTCTTGTGATCATTTTCCCAGTTTTGCACCGAGAAATTCAATTAGTACAATTAGCATCACATGATGAAGTAAGGTACAAATCGATGTCGTTTCGTTGACTTAATCTCTAGTGAGGCTCCCATTTGCTTTGCAACTCTGTCTAATCTAATCAGCATTAGCGACGGCATATGAGTTGCCAATGGATTGCCAAAGCCCATAGGGCTCATATTTCAGACCACCGCGGTCAATGCTTAAAAGGCATATGCCTTGAGCTGCTGTTTGCATAAATGGAATGTTCAGGAGTTGGTGCCAGAAAGAAAGCGTCCCTCTTAAAGATTTCTGATCGGCACAGTCAGGGGTTCGAATCCCGGATCGATATCCGCCTTGACAACCGAGCTTTCCTTTATTCCGGAGTCGGGTAATTGGTACCCGACTCGTCTGGGAGGACAAAAGCACTGACTTGTCCGTCGGCTGGCTACACAAGTCATTGCATGGCCACATACGCATTCATTACGCCACTACGGTTTTGAATGGAAGTCGAGTGCTGGGGCGCATCCCTTAGACGGGATCGATTAAGCCAAAAACTTTATACTTATTGATTTCTTATCGAATGAGTAATGATTTTTCCTTCAGGATTGCGAGAAACTCTGCGGAAAAGTCATAGACCATAAACTGTTGTCGTCAGACGAAATCCAAAAAAGGTAATTACTTATCATTCTTTTGTAAACTTTTTTTGGTATGTCAGGTGGTCACCAGTACGAACGACCCTGTGTCATAATTGAGCAGCTGGTTTTAAACCAGCCTGTATCAGTTCAATTCCAAGGAACAAAAAGGAGAATTGCTATTTGTTGAACTGCTACTTTATGATTCATAATGTATGTATACTTCTCAAAGAGTATTTATATGCCCTAGAGAGATAGATTTTATTTTATAAATTCCTCCCCTTTGATCGTTCTGGTCTATGTTGGATTTCAAGACTACAACTGCAAAATACAGTAATGGCCGGCTTGATTTTCATTGGAAAAATATCATTTAGCCGCAACCCACTACTCGGTCGCGACTTCCTTTTGGATATTCCGATTCTGGTCTATTTAACTTATGCCATACGTGCTAGGCCGGCCAATTTTCCCACCGAGGGAACCACTGTTCGCACAACCTTCGTCCACAAGCCTATCAGACCAGACCTTTTTCCAGGAGCAGTGGTCTAGACTTTTAAACTTAGACAAACACCTCGTTGAAGTTTTTGAATTTCGTCATCAAGGTGATGAGGAAGTTAGGAAAAACATAGAGGCAGCCTACAGGTGTGTCTGGTGATTACAGCGCATGAGGAAAGGTTCAAACAGTAGCCTTAGTTGTTCTTGGCAATGGAAAAGTGTTATGTTATCGGCGCTATAAATGCAACAACCATCCCAAGCATACAAAAAAAGATGATCTGGGTGGTCACCTTCAGCGCCTGAAGAGCCCCGCGGGAAGATGGGAATGACGTCATTCGAAAGGGCCTCTTACAACTAATAAGTATCCCGCTATTGACGACCTTGTGTGCGAACGGAATATTGTAAACCTGAATGATGAGTCGTTCCTTTGAAGGCCATCCAGATCTCGCAAAGCAGATCTTGCTCAGAAGCCATATATGAAGTGATTCATGGGGTTTATGAGTTATGGACTCACGAGTTTCCATATCTAAGTGGACACAACTTCCCCAATGGATGTTTTACCACGGGAACCGATAGCAGCAGCATCAATACGAACAACAACAAATACAAACAATAACACAGGAACTCTAGTGATATATGTCAAAGTGTGCTTGGAAAAGAAGGCTTCGAACCTTTTTCCCATGGCTGCGATGCGGTTCTTCGTTGATAACGGTTGCTGATTGATATTGCCTTCAAATCCAATCCTCTCCCATAAAATGTTCAAACTACTTTGGAATACAACTGAGCTGTAGTTATTGTTTGGGCTTAGCTTTGCCAGTGACTCAACTTAGATCACATTATAAGGAAACTATGGCCCATCAGCTCCGCTGCCTCACCATGGAAGGGCTAACTCTAGAGTGCCATGGTTATCCCCTACATGAAGCTTGAATTTGGGCCTTGGGCCAACTGGATTGAACTAGTATATCTGCCGTAGAAAACGCCACAATCACGGTCGTACCAGCTCAGATGGTGCATAGTCACAGCGTCTCGGATTTGCCTCAATCACTTGGTACAAACCGCTCCGGTTTTTGTGGTTTGCATGGCCTAGGAAATACCCATATGCAATCCCCCAGCACCTAACTTTACATTTACGGGATAAGCGATACTCTGACCACAAGGTCCGTTAGTCAACAATTCTTTGTTTGTTACTTACTGCTGTAGGAATTGGCCCACAGAATGATTTTCACAGCTTTGTTTGTAGTCTGCTTGTCACTGTTTGGAAATCTCGTCTGCGACCACCAGCGTTTCCTATTAATGGGGACTTATTTTTCGCATACTGTGCTCCATTTTTNTTTTTCTCTGTTTATCTATTTACTTCCATTTTTTAAAACTCTCATGTTGAAGGTATGAGTCATCAGTCCGCGCTTGGGACACTTACTGTAGTCCGGAACCGTACGACTTTCTCGCCTCTCCCGCACCCGCCCCCACCTACAAGTCGACATGCGGTTACGATATTGCTGCCGCTGTACAACGTCAGCGAAACTTCAATTACCAGGTATTCATTCACTACTTATCATATTTTCATGATCGCATTCTCAGGCCTGCTTCAATTCCCTTTCCCACCACAAGTAAATAAAAATGATCCACAGCAATGCTTGGTGTGAAGGAAACGAAACTAATCGCTCCCACTAGTTCAGAACATCGCTTATGGCCGATCTGTTTAGTTTTCTAATTTCAAAATTCATATCTGCATTTATACCCATCTCAATCGATCGCTTGATGGCTTAGAGAGAAAGAGTCTACAAAGGTATCGCATGTCACTTCGTATGTCAGGAATGCAATTGCACTATTTTAAGCTGCTGACTGCCATCTCACGTCACATCAGAGTCTTAGTCGGCGTGACTGTTGACGCTTTCACAGCCTGAAAGACATGAACAGACGCATGTCGAGGAAAAAAAGTCGTGCTATTGAAGATGGAATTCTTTATATTCGCTATTGACAAAGTTTTGAGGCGTCCATTTTGTTAGAAACATTACGTGCACACAGGAAACGAATTACGGGCACGCTACCTTTCCAGATACTATCTGAGCGACCAAATTCTGCCGCTATGGGCTTTTGGGAGAATCACAATTCAGTGCTTATATTGTCAAGGTAACATTTCTGCGCCCACGGTTCCACCCACACTCAAGAGCAAACTAAGAGAAGCGATGAGGAGAGCACAGGGCTCACACAACATTCACGTGTCCCCGATTACCATTTCCCTTTTGATTTCTATGAAAGCCATCGGCGAAGCGCCGACTGCGAGCGGTCGAAGCAGAGCGCGTTCATCAAATATGATTTATTGTTGTCCATAAACATCGGCAATGTCTTAGACGACTGACCACAATTGCCTCCAGAGCTCGCAAAACTCTCTGGCGAGCGGTTCCGAGCGGTGAGATGATTTGAGCCACGTAGCTCGTTACTCAGAGGGAAATTCCTTTTGTAATGTTAGTGAAGGGAGGGAATGAGTCAAAAAAGTCTCTGAATATAGTGGTACCTGAGGTACAGAATAGAGAGGAGAGATCTCCCTCAGTTAAGGAGAAAGGGATGCTCGCTGGTTTGAATTCACCGCAGTCTCAGCAAGTATGTATGTACATACTGAGGGCAAAAGTACAGCCACCTTCAGCGCACAGTTGCTCAATCAGAATATTTCAAATTACACTCTGATTTTCTTATGGAGGACCATCAGCCTCTCTAAGTTTAGGGAAACTCCTGGCAAAAAGGCCCAACCTGAGTTCGAAGGCACAGTTCAAGATAATTTTGAGGTAACCTTTTTAGGTTGAAAAACGGAAGTGCTGATGTAGAGGAGTACATCGGTGGCGAAGAAAGTAAAAAAATTCGCCTACCTCAAGGTTTCTCAAAAGTAGTGAAAGAGGAGGTTGTACGAGATCACCGGGAATGGCATGTAAGGGGTGTTTGGACGAGATTCAACATGCTCCCATTGCTCGGGGAGATGATTACACAAGCCAAAATCCTCCGAAACTGCCTTTCACTGTCTCCATAGGTTATGACAAGTTGTCTGAACTTTCTACATGGAGTGGCTTGAAATAGTGCAGCCTCCACATAGTCTTTGAAACTCGTTCACTATGGGTGTGGCATTCACACAATACAATCTTTGGCTCCTTATTGTGCCCTGTCAAGGACGTTTTTCGACATTATAAGGGCAGGTACGGTATGAGAGGGAGCCTCGAATTCATACTACAGGGCAATCTCAAAAACCCTTCATCGTGAACTGTCCCTTTAAATAATGTTATTGACTATAAGAGCGAGCCAATATTTTTCTGAAGCGCAAGCAACTAACACCGAATGCTCAAAATTAAGAAAAAANTACAATCTTTGGCTCCTTATTGTGCCCTGTCAAGGACGTTTTTCGACATTATAAGGGCAGGTACGGTATGAGAGGGAGGCTCGAATTCATACTAGAGGGCGATCTCAAAAACCCTTTATCGTGAACTGTCCCTTTAAATGATGTTATTGACTATAAGAGCGAGCCAATATTTTTCTGAAGCGCAAGCAACTAACACCGAATGCTCAAAATTAAGAAAAAACATTGCTTGAGGGCAGTCCTTGATCTTGCTGTTGTAACGTACGGGCAGGTGATGGATGCAATGACTAGGAACTCTATTTCTAGCTAACTCGACCTTATGTGTCGACCTACTCTGTCCTGATCTCCTCACCATCCTTCAACTCAGTGGTACAAATAAAAATGTCTGGGGAAGCACAATGGCTCTTTAGTCAGCGGAAGGCTCACAAGGAATCATCTGAGCAGTACTTCGCGATAGCTCTCTCTCTCTCGATGAAGTACATCCATTATAAGCGCTAAGATTCGTCAATTAAATTATCCTTCATTGTCTATCAATACAAGTCGCGCCAACCATCAAATGAAAGTAGTAGTTGATGGTTCTTAGAAGTTCCAAGGGGTGCTTTTGTGAAAACCTCATGGCCACTTCCATCACGTTAGCTGCCGATCCACAGCTGTATCGAGCAAAAACAAAACAAATGTTTATATAGTCAAAAGAACGGCTTCAGGATGTTGGGACAGGTGCACTGGCAAAGCGGAAATGCTTTTGAAGGACTTCTAATCCTATCTTGAAAAGCCGCTTCCGACTGCATGATATATGTGCGTGGGAAACGAATTTCCAGTTTTCCCATTAGAGCCTCACTAGAACTTGCCCTCACCACTTTCCCTATTGGTAAGCCATTGTATAGGCCACATAAGTATTCAAATGCTCCTAGGATTCTAAACAGGAGTTGAATGCGGTGGCGAGTGTGAGTACCAAAAATATAAAGGAGGATCGAATGGGAGCTTTATTGAAGTCCCCTGTTGGCCTAGGTACCGGATTGGTGACACTACTCAAGAACTTCCCAAAGACTGAACTTTGGTGGAAATTTCGATTACTTCTAAACTATAGACATAGTCAGCATAATGATTGCTTAAGTTTAACAAAACTAAAACCATTTGAGCAGAAAAGAAAACTCAACAAATACAATACACGCGGCTTGGTTAAAGTATCATTACCAAACGGAAACAGTCAGCACTAGAGGAAGTGAGCGAACAAGCACCTTGTAAAGGACAATCAATCTTGAACGACTACGAGTCTACACAGCTCAATAGCTTGGCAGCTATCTGTCTTCTGAACTGTGTCAGCATACCGGGCAAAACACTGTCCTTCATCAACTTTTTATAAGTGCTCGCGACTCGGAACTAAAAGCTTCTTGCCGATGGTGCGACTTTGAACAAAAGGACCTAGCCCGCGGATTGGTATAAGAGCTTATAAACCATGCATACGTTGAACACCGTACGCCGAGATCGGAGAGTTGCAAAGTCGAAGTACCTGTTTCTGAAGTGTGCTTCTGGAACTCTGGAGTAAAGAAAACTCCCACATCAAACAAGAATTTTGCGTGTGAAAGTGTTTTAGACCTTTTCCAGTGCTGCTACATCCTTTTTCTTCTCTGGGCTGAACACCATGGCTCCAGATTCAAACAGCGGGCATACACATGTTTCATTTTTTTGGAGAAGACCCCGCTATTAGCGGTAGAGCAACCCTTGAAAATTTGGAATGTACGCATTAGAGCTAAATTGGAACGGATCCTGAATGTTGAATGAATGTTAATCTACCACTGAAGACATTAATCGATAGATGCCTCACATAATCTTTCTATCTTACCCAANTAGCCTATTATTTTCCTCCTAAAAGTGCAAGCAATCTTTCTTTTTTGCCCTGCACCTCACATTTTAGTCCTAGAATCTGCTCGATTGAGTTCGTTTGCATATTAGTAAAAGGCGCCAAAGTGGGTGTCCGCGCACTTTGATGGCATAGCCAGCATAATGAATGTCTAGTGGAGCGTTTCCATTTTTTCCTAGAATCAGTTGTTCGAGCGAGAACGATGACGAGGTAAAGGGCAATTGTGGGAAGGGAATCGTGTGCCCACTATACATGTGTATGGAAGATTGACAGATATCTTGCACTCGAGCTTCAATACTACAGAAGTTGTAAAAACCACTCGAAGGATCCGTGAGTTTGGAGATTTTGCATCTCATGAAGTACATATCGATTAGTCTCTTGGCTGAATTGGTGGAAGTGTAGGACCGTGCAACACAGACCCTAATATCTTTGACAAGAACGGGATACTTCGAAGATCGGAGTTACTGTTTCATTTGGTGAACAAAGTCTGAAGCAAGGGAAGTATTTAGGAACGGGCTACAGCAAAATACTGAAATAGGCGCCCACCAGCTGTTGTAATACGAGATCAGTTTAATTTCTCGAGCATCGTGACGTTAGCTCCTCCTCGTCTGAAGGAGATGGGGTCAGACTGTTACAGTACAGTGCTACCCTGAACTGAAACTATGGAATCTCTTGAATCTCTACTGAAGCTTTCTTGCGAAAAATAGTTGGGTAGAATTGCGGTCGCTCAATTGGAAGATTCAAAAGAAGGCCGCTTTGGAAGTGATGCGTGGGATAGCACTGATTCATGACTTGGAATAGATAACGCTTCCTTAGCAGAAATTGTAGCTTTCCAACTGCTCCTTTCTTCTTTGCTACTCCATTTTTAGTTATCAAAATTCCATAATATTTATGGTTGCGGTTATATCATTGAGGCATCGCTTCAATAGCCCCTGCGAGCCTTCGGCGAAAACCTCAAGTGGTTATCTGACAGGCTTTGCCCCTCTACTAAAGAACTTGCTCAAGGGTTAACGCGAGTTCAATGGGAGTCATTAAATTTTGGAAGACAATCTCTAACATATGGAGGATGTACCATGGGGTAGCTAAGGCAAGATGTCAACAATCTATGGGTAATGTTCGAGTTTAGGCAACAATTATTCTGAGTTTCGTGAGTTGTCCGCCTCAAGAGGATATGTAGATCCGCATCTATAGTACGAGCACCAACGTTCTCATTCTTGATATATTTTACATTTTAGCTTACCATTTACATTTTAACATTTTAGCTTCTACTAATTAGAGATACACCATGGTATCGACATGCATGGCCAATACGTGGTAATGAAGAGATTAGTGTGTAATGTGATGTTTCGCCTGCCCATGTCTGTGGGGGCTATTCACCCGTGATATTTGCAAAGGAAATATGGTGATAATGGTAGTTGTGTATAACATTTCTGACTTTTGCAGTATATACACGTGAAGCCTTTCTTCATTCAAAGAACTCTGTCTCTGGTCTCAACAACAAGGCAACAGGCTCGTGATGTATGCATGAGCAGCCACACAGAACATACAAGGTACACAACTGGGCCTAGATTACCGGATGGATAGGTTGAGGGGGAGGGGAGCAGGAGGGAGACTCCAAAGAGGCTGAACCGTTTCCTATTGTTCATATCAAAGCACTCGGTGAGGAATTAGGCATCTATTGCTGGTGTGAGCACTGCCGTACGACCAAAAGAACGATCCAGTGGCTGGATAACGTTTTGTGTGAACAGATCCTGGTAAAAGGGCTTCAGCACAGCTCATTGTACTGGAACAGCAAATATGTATCTGTTTGAGATTGTCAGAAATTTGGGTTAAACTAGGATTGTGATGGAGTAATGATGTATTCCTGCAGAAAACCCCTTTTTCCAAATGTAGAATCCCTCTGGTTCTCAATTGCAGTTCCAGTGGTACGATAGAGTATACCAGCTGGTGATTTCTCCCCCAAAGATTGCATTATCGTAGCGAGTATCTAATTTTCTTTTTAATAGTATCATAAAATATCTCCCATTCGTTGAATAGGAAAAACAGAAGGTTGCATGGGAAATTACCCTCTACGTCATTTCCGCTTCGTTAAAGGTCTTGAAAATTCATTAGTTGTTCAACTACTTGGCATAAAATTTAAAAGCGCCTGTTCTTTTTGTTGGCTCCTCAGCCTTCGCAGATGTTAGTTGGAATGCTAATGAGGTTCTTACCAATGGAATTACTAGAAGTACTTTATGTAGTAGCACTGAGCACTTATAAAACCTCTGTTTACGTAAACAGAGCAATCAACTTGACGGGATCAAAGCGAAACGACGAGAATAACAGAAAGTAGGTGAGAACAAAATTACATTGAGAATACGACTGACAGCAAGCGGAGACTGAATGGGACTCACAAAACTACGTTCGACCAGTCTTGGCAAGTGATTCTGAGGAAAATGAAGGATAATCAGAAGTAGAGGGGCAGTGCCGATGAAGTTGTTCAAATGGGAACTTCATCGAAACATTTCGTGTGTCCAGCTAGATTGCTACCATTATTTACAGTAGCGCTCAAAAGTATTCGGCGAAATGCTTCTTCAGTTGTTCTTTCAGTCATAACTTCTTTCCTATTGGATCTAATCATGCGAAATTTCAATATATGTAGCATGGGCGTATTGTAAATATTTATTACTAATAACCTGCAGTCTCGTCGTGTCCCAAATATCCCAAAGGGCTTGAACTAAAAATCAACTGGAAAGACAGACATTGGTCCCTCTTGGATTTCTTTCCTTTTTGCCATGTCCAAAGTGTACGAGCGCTAGTGCCGAACACAGTCGAGAAGAATAATGCACATAAGGTGCGAATAACTGCAGATGGCACTAACTTTGTTCAAGCTAAGTCTTCCACAGCAAAAAAAAACGCCCTGCTCTCAGTTGTGTGGATATTGGCGTTAAACAGGATTGGATGGTGTGAAATATGCTTAAGTTAAACATATCCAAATTTCGCGCGATTTGGTCTACTGAGAAAAAAGTTATGAACGAAAAAGTGTGAGAGCGTTTGGCCGGATACTTTTGAGAGCTACTGTATGTTAGAGACAATCATGATGGTACATCGTATATTTGCTTAGTCGAAGATGATCGCCTGTACAGTTTCATAGCAGATCGAAAATCCTTACCAATATTTAGAAATTCAAGTGGAATGGGATTTCACCTGTATCTAGAGTAAGGATGTACCGGTGTATAGGGCATCAGTAAAAAAGGCAACAGTTTGTTTCACAGCAGTAATAAAATTCTCTCTAAACAAGCTAGAGTCCTTAGATTCAGGCCAAGAAGGTCACCTTATTTGACAATAAGGCAGTGCTAACACGGTGCTTTGACTGAAAAGAGATGCAAGTTGGGGCGGAAGATGATCTCGACTTATTAGGATCGCTTGTTTGCTAGCTCATACATAGCTTCAAGTTTTGATTCATTGCTAGATATAGTCACCTACTCATACTTTATTGCAAGTTGCATAGCCTTACCGTATTTCTCATTCAAAAATTATGCAATCCTTACCCTGGAAATTGAGTTGTGCCGCATCTCACTGAAACACCCGTAAATGATAGTTGTCCCACAAATTTGGTCGAAGGCAAAACATTTCTAAAGCCAGGAAATAGCATCGTCCTTCTTAA